>JARKIB010000437.1:0-100220 GCA_029378385.1 Mycena metata | reverse complement strand
ACGGCGGCCTTTTCGTCGGCCGAGAACTCGTGGTCTTCCTTGAGAAGGGCGGTGTTGTGGAGGACAAAGTTCATGAAAAATTCCCGGTAGCGGTCAGGAACTTTCCAGAGGAACGCGAAATTGTCGCGGCCGTAAAACTGAATCATCGCGCGGATGAGCATCGCGAAATAATTCGACGCGGCGCGAAGACGCGCGGCCTGTCGCGAAACCTGAGCTTGTAAAAGGAGGAGGTCCTCCGACTCGCGCTTGACGGTTTGCATCGCCGACATGAGATCTAAAGAAATAAAATCAGTAGAGAAAACAAATAAGAAAGGAGACGACTTACTGTTGTTCGAGAACACCGTATATTCAGACAGCGCTTGAACGCGCTTGTGGATGTCCTCGGCGGTCAGGGTATGCGAGCACATCGAGTACTTGCACGACTCGCATCGTTGACCGGTGGTCCGCGCCCTGCACTCCTTGTTGAAGCAAATACAAGAAAGGCAAGGGAGCTCGAGCTAAAACATAAAGTCAGGGTTGAAATAACAGAAGAAAGGATACAGTGACGCACCAAAGAAGACATGCCACGGCGAATAGCGTCCACCAGATTCGTATAAGAATTCGGCGGGGGCTCGCGGGCGGTCTTGGTGGTCTGCTTGCCCTTCTGCTCCCCACGGTGCGGACGGACGGGCGGCGGAAAATTGGCGTCGAAGCCCGGGGAAGTGGAACGGCGCTTGCTGGACCTCTTCTTCTTCTGCTTGGACCCCTTGAGGGTCTTATTGGACGCAATCTTGGTGCGCGCGCGCGTACGGGGACCAGGCGATGGCGAAGGCGACGGTGACGGCGACGAGTTGGGCTCGGAGTCGAGCGCCGCGGTGCTGGAACGAACGGCGTGGGCGTGGAGAGCGGGGTCTCGTTGGATGACCACCTCAAGCGTTTGGCGCGGCCGTTTCGATGGTCGCTCTGGCGATGAAACAGGGGTCACCTGAGACGGTTCAGTTAAAGCTTTAAGTTAGGGGATTTGGACTTACCTTCGGAGCGGTGGAGTTTCCACCCGCGGACGCATTTGAACGAGGAGGATCGACATTTTGATCGCCGTCCTCGACTCGTTTGCGCTTCGGCGGCCCGAATTTAATGGCCTCTTTACCCTTTGGTGTCGGAGTAGGCGGCGAGGGAATATTCAATTCCTCGTCAAACGCCGGCATCTCGACGTCGAAGTCAAGAGGGCTTCCAGGGACTATGTCCTCCTGACCCTCCATCTCCTCGACGGTGGCCTTGAAAGGGAACACCTAAGGCGAAACTTAGCTTTGAACAAATTAATTAAGAAAGATATCGTACCTCATCTTCGCTCCCAGAAGAAAAGATTTTCTCAGGAGGTGAACTAAAGAGGGCCGGCTTGGCCGCAGAGACGGGCGTCGCTGGAACAGACGCAGGAGTAGGCGTTGCCGGTGCGGACGCCGGAATCGAAAGGTTGAGAGGGATCTCCGAGAAGGAACGAGACTTGCGCGCATAGCGCGTTGGGGTCTGTTTTTCGGTCGCGTGCTTCTCTTTCGAGGGACCAGCAGAAGGGCTGCTGTCCGGAAGAGTTGCAATCTGAAAGATATGAGCGTTAAATTATATAAAAGCAGTAAAAGAAACTCACCGGTGGAACATATGGATCGGTCTCCAGCAAATCCTCCGCATTGAGGCAGCAGCCATCAGGTTCTCCTTCAAACATTGGGTGGACGTTGCTGGGCCCTTCATAACCAGCGGGACGAGGTGGGTAGACCGTCCTCGACAAACTATAGCCATTAGTGGGGAACGGCACCTATAAAGGAGTAGATAAGTCGCAGTTCGACTTAAAGCCTTAAGTTGAAAATCGCTTACCTTGCCTCCTTCCGGGATAACTTTGAGCCAACGCTTGGTTTGACGATCCTGGGTAAGGTTTTCGATGCATTTGCGCAACGAGAAACATAGGCGCTGCTGGATCGGCGTGAGTGGCACGTCTTTTGGACGCCCGTTGACCCAGAGAGTCTAAAATGAAGAATTGAGTAAGCGTTTTGTGAACAACAGTCACGGACGCACGAAAGATTCCATCGCACACGCGATGTGGGGAAGGAAACGCGCCTCCGTGTCTTCATTGACGGCTTGAGGGAAGCGGAGGAGCGTAAAGATTCGAACAAAGGGTTCGACACAGAAAGGCGCGATGGCAGGCGCGTTCGTCGGCCGTGTATGGGTACGTTTCAATAAACAAGTCGGTAGGTGGCTTGAGGCCATGAAGAGGGAGGTCGAAGTTCAAAGGGACGATTCCAATCTGAAGAAGATTCAGTGAGAAGTCACCCTAAGGAACGTATAACCACGCACCTTTTTGAAACGTTCCGGGAGTAACAAAGCACGGATGCGCGACGGCAACGAACCACCCAAAGGAGCGGCGAGGTCGCACAGGCGGTGTACAACACCACCTAGTAGCCGAGACCTGTCGAACCTTTGCTGGTGTTGAAAGAAGAGTTCCTAAAGAAATAAATTAGTGAACGTTCTTTCAAACAAAAATTATAAACACGCACGAAGACGGGGAGCGCTTTCGTCAGTAGTTCCCTCAGAACTGCTGGGGTTTGCGCCTCGACGTGCGCTGGGCGTCGAATAAGAGGCACGAGGTGGCCTATGGCGGGGTGCATCAACACATAAAAGGACTTGGCGGTGGTCTTGTCCATTTTGAAGGACCCGTACTCGTGGTATGCGAGCGAGTTCAGGACCAAATTGGCCGGCCAGGCGAAGCTCTCAGGGGAGGGCTTATGGAAAGGCTTCTTGTAGTCCAATTCGGAGAATTTGGGCAGAGAAGAGAGTCGAGGAAGAGCGGGAGTCGACTGCCGCTGCGCGACAGGACTTGGCGCCGGAGTAGAAGGCCGACGGGTCGAACCGGGGGCCGGCACCTTGATTTTAATGGTCGAGGGGGTCGAAGGAGACGCTTTCGCGTCTTGAGAACGAGTCTTGCGAGCAGAGGAGTTGCGGGGCGGCATGGAAAGTGAGTGGCAAAAGACGAAGATGAAAATTTTCATCTGAGTCATCAGGCACATGACTTTCCGTGATGAGCCGACGCCCGACTGATCCGAAAGGACCGTACCTACACAGTACGGGGCCCAAGGAACCAGAATTAACAGAAAAATGAGCGAAAAACTTCAAAAATGACTTAAAGCTTTAAGTCGGAGAAATCCGATTTTATCGCGCCTAGTGATTAGATAACGCCGAACATAGGGGCTTATCTATCGCCGATATGGCCGGGCAAGGGTCGTGAAGGTCCCGTAGTGCATTCCGAGCGCGGATTGAGCACGGAGAACGAATTCGAACCGTGGGACAGTGTTCAATGATGTCAGGAGGGGTCTGACACAAAATGTGGAAGATCTTGATCCGACGTACCTAATGGGGTACTAAGATCGGCGAAGCTTGGCACCGGTGGAGCAACCGTTCTGAAAAAGAAACTCAAGTGTCAGGAAAAGAGACGAATTGACCGGGGACGGTCAAGATTTAAAAATGGGGGAGATGATAAGCCAGCAATTGGGCCAAGCGCGGAATTTGCGATTTTTGCTCATTCAGTGCCACTAGCTGTATTGTAATCGGCTATATAAATCACTCAGCAGGGGGCTAGTGTCAGTCCGGGCAGCTAGCTAGGAGACAGCAGCGTATATACTATAAGCTTTAAGGTGTGAACTCACCGGAAGGTCAATACTGGCCGGAAAGTCAAAATCATACTTAAAGCTTTAAGTCAAACCTTCTCTTTTAACAAACCCTCAGGGTTCGTAGGAGTTGGGCGTTCACTCTAATCAAGGACAGGAGGAAATACTATCCATCCGTGACCAGGGTTGAGGAATGGAAGCCTTGCAGGGGCAACCTATGTTGACTAGAACATTTGTCTGCGGTAGAGTTGGCATTTCCTGTCAATCAAGCCGAAGATCCGAGGACCGGAAAGGTCCGACGGCATAGCCAGGAACAGCACCTCAAAGGGAGCAGTAGCGGCAGCGAGGTCTTGCCGCCGGCTAAACCAAAATCGTGATGCCAAGAAGCTATTAATAGTCTTGACTCGAACAGACTCACATGGCTATTCACGAATGACTCGAATTGACTCGAATGACTCGAGGCTGATTCACCAGGAGTCACACACACCGAATTGGGACGACATGACGAGGCTGGAATATTATTTGGACACGCCAGAAGCGGACATATATTATTTATTTTAATTGTACCAACATCCATGCAGATTATTCTCCTTTTCAAGTCAAGATTCGTATGTAAATTAGTAGATTGTATTCAGTAGGATCAACATTTGGACCATTATGTACATTACTGTTTCGAGTTTCCATGTTTTGTAGTATTTGGTATGTAGGATTTAGTATATAAGTAGAGGTAGAGCTTAGGTGGAAGCCAGTGGACCGTACCCTTCTTGTTAGGAGCACAGCATAACGCGTGCCTCCGTCCGGGAAGTCTCACGGAATCCATTCGGTGTACATTTGAGTGTCTTTAGATACTTTGGTGTCTACCAATATATTGGGATTGGATTATATTTGTTGTGCAGCGTCAGCGTCAGCGTCAGCGAATATTACAGCGGAACCTGTCAACCTTCGGTTACAGTTCAAACCCAGCGTCGAACTAAGTTTAGTTCACCACACAACCACCCGGTGTCCATCACCACAAACCTTTTGAAAAACCACAACTCTTCTAAGAACTATAAAGGTCGCATCAGCGCCCAATAGGTCCGAGAAACCAAACGGCCGACTTAAAGCTTTAAGTCGAAACCTAGTTCTCAGCTATTGCAACAGCCGTAATACTTCGGTTGGAACCCCACGAACGCATATACAAGCGGAGAGGTGATTAGGTGTTTGATTTGGAGTGTGTTTAGTGTGTGGTTTAGCCATACATCGAGACCCAGTATCCAGCTCATTTCCCCCTGGTCGGTCCCCGATCCGCGGCGTATCACCGTCACCTTCGTCAGTGACTGACGAAGGAGTCATCGCAGTAGTTCACACATTTTGCTTCAGCCGCCGCAAACTTATTACTCCTACGGAATTATATACAGGAACCCTGGACGAGAAGAAACCGCCGGGGAGCGACAGTAAACCCGCCCCAAGAAGAAGCCAGTCAACAGTGGCCCGCAACACCATCCCGTTGTGCAGTTGGTTTTTCTTCCTCACCGCTCAGCTACTCACGGATTAAAGTGTCTCCTCTTTTCCTCTGTGTACGCATCCAAGGGTGGTGTCCTGCCCATAACGTTGCTCCTTGTCTTTTTCAACGTGCTCATTGATCAACCGCTGTGTTTCGTATAATTACTGCCCGTATGTCAGAGCGACCTTCTGAAGCAACGATAATGTGACCCGTAAAATTGTACCAACCTAACCGCTCTTGCAATGAAAAAAAAAATCGGAAGAAACTTATAAGAAACACCGTACTATTTCGCGCCGGGAAGCTGGCCACCTAAGGGGTTTTGACAATGTAGCACGGGGTTTTGGAGGATTAGCTTGCTCCCGGATGTCTCAGAAGTTCGGCGCGCATCCTGCAAAGAGATTGAGCATACTCACATGTCATTTGATCGAATATTGATCGTTCGGTGAATATTTCCCACCGCCAAGTCCAAAAGTGGCCGAAACGCCGATCCTGGCCAGGCGTGGGAACGATTTGATGCCAAAATGACGGCTTTGTTTTCGGCGCTTTCAAAGCCCACACGCGCTTCTTCTGCCAATCTCAGCACCTTTGTATGATACCAAACGACACTAGGGACTGGTACTACCACTCTGAAGCCTAATTCCTCGCCTTCAAGCCCTTCTCTATGACGAATTTGCGCTTCCCTAGCTGTAGGGGATCGGCGACACTGTGAAGAGCCAAGTAGACGTCCATTGCCGCGCAATCGTTGATGTTTGCCAGCGGCTCCCAGGTAACATCCTTATCTGTCCATACCACCTGCAACTCGACGTTGCCCTTCTCCCAACGATGTCCATTGAAGGTCACAATCTCGATCTCGTCACCCTCGGGTTCCTCAAGCTCGGCGTCGTCAATGAGACCTAGGGGAAATTCCGGGCTGCGGCTCCCGCTACGAGGTGATTCGTCGGAGGAGGAGTCACTCGAGGGCCCACCTGGTGCGCTCCCGGGCTCTGATTCATCTTCGTCTTCTTCTAACTCCTCGTCATCTTCTGACTCGCTACGCCCACTACCTCGGGCCGTCCCACCACCACGTCCGCGTCCACGTCCCGGCCGAGTGGGTACAGCTCTCCCACGTCCACGAGTCGGCCCGGGTGCGACTTCGCCCTCGCCATCAGACTCAGCTGCGGTGCCCGACGATTGACCGCGACCACGACCACCCCGTGCGCGTCCACGTCCAGGTCCTCGGGCCCGCCCACGCCCACGCCCACGCCCGCGCCCGCGCACAGGTTCAAGGTCCGTTCTTCCTGACGGATTGCCGTCATAGTTGTCAGGGCCAGAGACAACGGCTTTATGTTTGGTTAACAGCTGAACACGATCATTTAGAATGCCCTGCTGTAATTAATGCAAAATAACACACCTTTTTGATGGCCCGAAACTTTGGTGCCATCTCCTTCGTCATCGTCTTCATGCTCTTGACGTGGTTATCGTGAAGGAGCGCAGCAATCATTTCGGACCCAGTGAGTAAACGTGCTTGAGTGGTCGTATATGAGCGTTTCTGCTTCGACTTTTTGGCATGAATTTGATTTCGGAGACGAGTCATTTCCTGATTCATCAACTGCATTTGCGCGTAATTTCTCTCCAGCTCAATCCCAGCCTGCGCTGCAATATAACGAATGCGAGCATTCTCCTCTGCCAATGCCCTGCGGGAAGATGCACCCTTGAGTGGTGATGGCAGCGCCAGGCGATATAAGGCCTGCACAGCGCCTGACTGCTCTGGGGTCGTTGCGCGTGGGGGGGTCGAAGGAGATGACATGGAAGGACTGGTGGTGGAAGGGGAAGATGCAGAAGGAGATGTCGCTAATGTAGCCGGTATCGAGGAGCCCGATGCCGTCGTGGAATTCAAAGAAGGATGTGATGCTGCCGTCAATGTCGCCGGCGTGGATGCACCCGAGGTGGCGGTAGCATTTGTAGGGATGAGAAGCCCCGGCAATCTTGGCGGCATTGGTTGTGCTGCTGGTTGATTTGAGAAGTTCTTGGATGGTTCGAAGAGAGAAACAGGGACAGCTGCTTCACTGAGCGGCCAAATTCCGGTCTTTCGGAATGATGCCTGAATTGTCTCCACCTTAAAAGCAGCTTTTCGCGCCTCAGAGTAGTGAAAGAGAACATTGTATTTATCAATCTCAATGTGCTCAGCATTTGCCTTCGGAAAATACATCAGAAGTGTCTGTGGCCGCCGCGGTATCTCGTACCTTCGACACCTGTTTACCCCACAGTGTCGCCAACGGGCCAAATACACCCACGTCACATGGCTGCAGGGCGTGAGTCGTGTGAGAGGGAAGACATAAAATGATTATACGATTTTGCTCGCCAAAGTGAGCAAAGCGAAACGTGCAATGGCTGTTGTGTCCATCGAGAATGAGTAGGCGATAGTCGGTAGAGTTTGCTAAGCGTGTGGCGGTCTCTGGAGCAAAATCCTTCTCCATCCACATTGAGCCCAGCTCTTGGTCTGTCCAGCCATTCGGCGAAACCGATATACTGGAGACAGTCAGCCTGGATTCACATTACAAACACAAAATGAGCCATACCTGGCATCATCCGGATTGTTCTCTGCCCAGCGCAGATCACGTCGCGCACCCTGGAAGACAAAGGAAGGGTGAAGCGCCGTTCCATCTGCACAAATGCACTCAATAATTGTGATCAATTCCCGATTGCCCGATTCTATCTTTTGAACATTCTTCTGGTCACGATCAACAAGAACACGGCTCTTCCCTCCAACACCAAGCTGGATACCCTTCTCGTCCATATTGTAGATGTTCTTCCAGTTGATATCATATTTTTCGATGGTTTCGGTTAACAGCACGAAATATTCGTGGACAGCAGTTGGGTTCAGTGCCTTCGCGCGACAGAGTTCGAGAGCGTGGGTCCATCGAACCTTTAGGTCCCTGTGACAATCCTATTTGATTATCAGCCAGCTGTTTAAATGCTTATTGATAATATTACCTTGAATCTGCGCGGCCACGTCCCACCCAATGGCTCCCCAACAATATTGGCGGCATAGTTCCCAATGGTTTCCAAAGAGAGGGGAAGACCCCGCCGCCCCATTATCTATGAAACAGCATTTAGACACATACCGTAATGGAAGGGACAATAATATCTTCACCCACTCGACCAATACTCCTTCTTGGGCGGTACTTAGGACGCGTTGGTGTTCATGGGCCTCCCGCTGCGATTTGACCCCTTGAGACATGTGTCGAGGGTGCTACGAGCGACCCGATAGAGTACCGCGGCTTTCCGCGATGACAAAGCGCGGCGACCCTGAACCGCATTTATGGCCCACTGATAGCGCAGTTCGATATCGATGTCCTCCAGGTCCACATCGGCGGCAACACCTGTGGCAGTTTCGGGGTCAAATGGGTCGAGCAGGACATTGCTTTGGGTGTTTGTAGACATTGGTGAAATTCCAGAGCGTTGGGATATGGAATAAGCAAAAGGTGGCTCGCGTTAAGGCTTATATGCGCTATGCGGGCCGCACACGTACTCAAGATGGACACATACCATGAGAAACAAATGTATTGACCTGGAATAAACACAAAGGTCGGGCTAAATCGCGCTCGGACAGTGAATTATGTGTGAGTCAAAAAACCCCAAAAGCTACCAAAGTGCGGAGGCTCTTGAAGGAAGGAGAGGTCATAGGGGGTGAAGAAGAGCTATCATATGGTCCATAGGAACCCAATGAACATACTTGGACCAGTTGTTCCACCCTCCGGCATTGCTGCTGAGAACCCGACGTTTGGATTGATAACAGGGTGGATTTTGGCCCCTTACCGTAAATGACAGCGCTGAAGGCCAAATAAAATCCTTAAAATGGGGGGTGGTGTTCCAAAGCGTGCCCTTAGGGTCCTAGAACGTGCTTGCCAAGTTGTAGCGGGGCAACGGCCGAGGGGACCCCAGCGCGCAGGTTTGCTGATGAGGTCCCATGCCATTAATTTGCGGTTGACAGTGAGAGTTTGAGGGCAGATAGCAAGGTTAGAGATGAGCGCAGCCATGCGCAGAGATGCCCAGAGGAAAGCCCGACATTAAAAGTGGGCAACAAGCCCTTGACGTCGTGGATTGAAGCAAAATTGGCGGAGTTCTGGCCCGTTGTTTGTCACGCACTTGCCGGCAAAATTAAGGAAATTAGCCGATCGGGCCCGGCCCCGATCATCATCGGAGCACAGCATGGGATCACCTCATCCGAATTCCTTCAAATTTGGTACTCGACAACGTCTAATGTCCCTTAACATTCTCTGATGCTCAGATTTCACATTGCACAAAATTTAGGCTTTGTATGAGGGAAGTGGCCAGGTTCTTAGTGTGGCCAGCTTCCTGGCGGGATATAGTAAATGCTGTTCGGAGGCGGAAGTGACCGAAAAGACAGTCATAATGAATCCATGGCATGCTTAGTATTTTGCCGATCATTCAACGGCGGTTTCATCCGATTTGAGCTCGATCGCAGTAATTTTTATCAACAGGATCGCGGTGTTTGTTCATGTTTCAACGTGACCGGTCACATGTGACATCTCGCGTTTCTCCTTCCACCACCATCCTCCCGCCTTCGTCCCTTCGTTCTCCGGCTCGGATTCGCCCAATACAGACTTCATTCGACGGGCACACCCCATCTACACGCTCTAGGCCCTCCCTGTGGCCATCTTACCCTCTCAGTCACCGTCCCACGGCTAAATACGACATTCTGTCGATTTTCACCAAGAAGGACGTGTATGCGCATCGCGTCGATAACAGGCGACCCTGCGACGATCCATTAGTCTTGTGTGACATCCATCCTTGCTATTCTATCGCCTATCAAGCTCAAATACCGTGGATTCGTTCAAACAGTGCCTGCCGACATCTCCACTTTGGTTCGGGGTCCGATGTCTGCCTCAGTTGCACATCCCACCTCGACATTACCCCAGTGCATCACATGGACCCTAAACCTCACCTCTGGGCTTCCACAGCGCAGGGAGCAGCAGACCGGATGGCTTCGCGCTGAGTCTATCCCGTCCAATATTACCTAACCCTCGCTTATGTCTGCCACTTCTCCACAGCACTCCTCAAATCTTCCCGTAGCCCACTTTGAGTCCCGACCCGCGGTCATGTCCGGACGGCACCCGAACATATCCCGCCTCCCGCTTCCACTTCCGTCCGCAACCATCGCCCCCCGCGTCCTCCTGTTATTTTCGAGCTCTTTGCACGCTTTGACGGCTGTCGTCTCCTCTCCAAACTGTCTGTGTTGTTCGGTCAATTTCGCCCAAGGTATTTGCCAAGCCTTTGCTCCCGTTTTGGAGATGTGTCCATCCATGATCCCTCTTCGTCCCTTTCACATGTCCATCGCGTTCCCATTCCTTTGTGTTCAGATTTCTCAGCACCCTTCCACTCACTCGTTATGATTACGGCCATCGACCCGCGACCTCTTTGCTTTGAAGGTCCGCTTCTTCACCCGACTAGTTGCTCAGATCCCATTTCCATCCTGCGTTCACGTGTTACATCCGTCTGTCTCGCCCTATCCCCTCCTCTAGTCATTCATGGTTCACAGTGCTACCGGTTTGAACTCTTACTTCTCGTTCTGGCTTCAACCGACTGCAGCCTTCATCCACAAAGGCTCTGTGTGATTATGTATGTCACTATCTTACATCGAAATCTGATGATCTTGCATTGACTCGTCGACAGATTCTCGACTTCCACGCGTGTTTGGGTGGTTCGACCAAGGTATGTTCGCGTTATATATGCTACTCAGGTTTTGACCCTCAAGTCTATTCAACTCAGTTAGCACCTACTCGACCTTCGTGGATGTTTGGAGGGTGATTAATAGTCGCGGTAAATCCTGTTATCGTTGCATTTAATTCATTGACAGGCCTCGACTCGGGAATCTCGGGGATGAACTCGCCTTGCAGTTATCATCGTACTTGGAACCCGTGGTGTGTTTCTCCTATATTTACCGTTCTATGCTCCTGCCCATCGTTCCCGAGTCCATCGATTTGACTGTATGATCCTCATTTCAACTCGGTTCAACGTTTAAACTGATGTTCCTTTGATTCAGACACTCCCTTTTTTCTTTGATCCAAAATCATTGTTGCGGCTACGACGTTCTGGCCTCAAATTTCACAACGACTCAACCAAATTTGAATTTCAAGGAACCGTACTCGGGATAAGTACTTCGGGTGAGTCTTCTGACTTTCTCGGTGTCCATCGCCCTTCGCTTTACTTCGACTCGCCGACATCAGTCCCTCCGGAGGTAGGCTGTCTTTACTTCAATGACACTCCCATCGCATTACTGACTGTCTTCCTCGCACAGATCGGTATTCAACTCCAGGATCCAAGTTCATTTCAGCAGCGCCAATAAATTTATCCGTACTCTTCTGTTGGACCGTCGCCGATGATGATCTAGTCTTTACAGTAGTTATAGCGGTGGAATATAGCATGAATTTTAATTGGAATTATTGTCCCTGAACAAAAGACTGAATAATAGTACCTGAGCACTGGCATTAAGTACTTTGAAGTACTAGGATGGAGCACCCGGAAGTACTCAGACGAAGTACCCGGGGTACTCCATATTAGTGCGATTTCGAGCGAAAAGTACTCCGTCCGGAGTACCCGGAAGTACTCAAGTTGAGTACTTTGGGTACTTATCCTGAGTTCTTTCGGGGTACTATTATTGAGTTCCTTTACTATCCACAGTGTCATCTGTCGCGCCGTGCACTGGTTATAAATACTGTATCACAGAGTAGTCTTGGTCCCTTCGTCGGTAGCGCCATGCACTGGTTATAAATAATGTATCACAGAGTATTAGTTACTACACTGGTTGAACATTTCAAGTTTTTCGGTGAAGAAACTTGTGAAAAATGTTTCCAAGTTTCTATTACTTGTTCCAGCAAAACTCAAGCGAGAAACCTGTGACTTTCTGGTGAGTTTTTCGAATCTTGTGGATTTCTCTTGAGGACTTGGTGGATTTTCCCTGGAGTTCAAAAAATCCACAAACAAGTTTCCAGTTTTTCACCTGATTTTTTCTGCAAGAATGGCTGTAACCTTCAAAAGATTTGCCACCAGTTGTTCCACTAGAATGTTCAACCAGTGCTATGTACTCCCTATGTAGTTGAGCCGTGCAATATACTTCAAAGTGACCCCGTCTACTGTCATCCGTCCATAATAATGAAGCTCTCGCTCGGTGCAGCTGCATGAAATTGGTAAAGAAAGGCAGTGAACTGGGTCGAAATTAGCAAGAATTTTTGTTCACAATGTGCAATTATTTCTGCCGAGAACATATTTTGATACATTTTGGTACATTCGAACAACTGAAGAAATTTTGAAACATTTTATCCGAAAATGTAACATAATTGCCGGGGACCATTTTCCTGATGGCGTTGGCTAGAATAAGTGGTGCTGGCATGAAATTTTAACGAGCCTAGGAGTAAACGGGCATACGGAGGCGGCCCCAGACCAATGTACTGCGGGCCAGCATCTTCGCCGCGCGCGGGGCCGCCCAGGAACCTGAGTTTATGGAAAACTGAGAAGGGGCAAGGGCGCGGGGCATTAGAGGATCCTTACGGGTCGCCGTGGGGTGCACCGTCGCCATAAGGGTTCGTGCTCGCACCGTTCCAGCCGGTGGGGTATTGTCGAGTCAAGTTGTTTCGATTTTGGTGGTCCATGGTTGGAGAGACTGCTTCAAAAAATCATGCGCATAGAGGGGAGGGAATGAGAGAAAGACCCGCAATAATGGTCCAGGTAGCCCATCGGTCAGGGTCGACGGGAGAAGTCTCCTCCTTTGTCCCTACTAACTTTGTTAAGCGAAGGGACTCAAAGCGGGACCGCGGAGTTGATGGAAGAAGTGTGAATCAAGAATTTATTGTAAGCTACATGGTGTTTAGCTCGGCGTAGCGAGGTGAAGTCGCGGACAGGTCGGCAAGGTGCGGACGAGCTCTGTGGAGGGAGGGATGTCAGAAATATAAGGCCAGAGTGGCGAAGGGCCGGAGGACTCGGAAGGACCACGAGTTGCGGAGTGCAAGTGCAGGAGCACAGGAGGGGGCACAGAGGACGCAAAGGACAATGAAGTCAAGGATAAAGATGTAGGACTACCGACGTGAAGGTACATGCCAGGTATATAAAGTACGAGATATGTATCAAAGAACCAAGATACAGCTGTACTCGGACTGACGGGAACAAACATATACTGACAAGGGAGGCAGAGGGAGGCACAGCGTGTGGACGTCTCGTCGGCAAGGGGTCGAGTCACGTCAGCACAGCTGTGCTGATCTGACGTCGGCAAGGGCTGTGTCCCATGGTCGGCAAGGGTCGGCAAAGGGTTTAGTCTGGTACACAGGGGTTCGTCGACGCGGCCGCTGAACGCAGTGATAGATGTCGATATTCAGATTTGAGGATCGAAGAGCTGGCTGGACGAAGAGTATCAGTTACGCGTGGGTCTACAGCCAAACTTGCGCTGGTGCTGTGGATGCCATGATTTGGCGATGATGGCGGGAAGGAAAGAGCGAGGACCGGCCGATTTAATCCGAAACCTTTCTTCCTTCCCACCACCACGCGTCACCGACGTCCAGTGCCTACCTCAAGCTCGGCCTTTTTCGATGTTCAGCTTGGCGATATAAACCTTCTACTCGTGAATGCATTCTTAGTCTCTCGGTCGGCTTGGGCCAGCGATGGATTTGACACTACGAATTTCGCGAAAAATACAGGCGCTTGAATGCAAGACACGTGCGGCTTGCGTGCGGCCTTACTTCGGGAGCCAACGCACAATCTATCCCGGCCCATTCATGTCGACTGGTTCATCCGCTCTCTCGGCTTGCCACCCTTACATCTAATCATTGACGCCCGCCACTTCCGCGCCTCCTAGTACTAGTCCCATCTTCTACGCCTCCCCGCCCGATACGACGCATTTGAAACCAGCGAACTTCACTGGGAGAACAGTCCAACCACCAGTTCCTCGGCAGTCGTGCCTACGCGCTCAATGCATACGCTGTTTGGTCTTTGCGCGGCGCCTCCGTAGAAGGCACGATTGGGATAGAGTTGGAACCTTAGGGATCGCGACAGAACGGGCCAGAAAGGGGGGAGGAAGATTGCCCGGTGCGTCGTGTTTTCTTGCTTTCCCTCCCCTTTATCCCGCGCTGTGTCGCCCTGTTTGTGTCTCCGGCTCCCCCGTGGCGCATCACTCGATATGTTCACTCCCTTTCTGTTATTACTTTCTGCGCGCGCGTCGCGACCAAATTAATCACGCTGATAGCTCTAAGCACGCTGCGTACCCGCCCAAATCATAGAACTACGAAGTGAGTCTTGGCGTATACACCGTCTCCCGCAAGAATATCTAACCTGATTTCCTCGTTGTACGATCGCTCTCGAGTCATCTACAATGTGATTGCCTGGTCTTTTGCCTTGCGATGGTATGTCTTCCTTGGCTAGAATAAACCTGGACCCAGGTCACGAGTTTAACAGCAACGGAGGCCCGCTACGCTCGTGTTATTATGATGGAAGTGGCCAGCAAGCGGCGGGCACAAACAAAACTTTTTACAGCTGAATCAAAAACGATAGACGTTTTCAATTTCAAAGAAAACTTCGGGCCGAGCATTGCCCTCTACCAGAAAAGTGTAAGCAGTGTTGAGTAGATGAGTAGAACTCCGATCACATCGGAAAGCTTAAACGACATTATCTCCGGTTCGGCAAAGGGTAGGTATTGAGTTCCTGAGGCCGTCCCTCGAGATCAAGAGCGGATTACACATTGACCCTTGGCCTCAGTCCTTGTAAGGTGGACTAAAACATCGGAAACCCCAGCGAAGTTTTATGGAATTTAAAAGAAACTTGGCCACTGTACAGAGCCTCTCGGTCAATGTTACAATCACGCCAGATAGATTGTGCAAAGCGGGACAGCCTTTGATATTCCTCGTCTTTTGCTGGGAATGCAAAGTGGTTTGATCTACTATTTCCCCACCATCGGGAACAAACCGCGCCGCAACGTGAATTCCTCACCCAATACTGTACATACTTGTAGGGGAGCAACAGGCCGAGGACCGTGACACTTCTGTTGCCTCTTTTTCAGGCAACAGAGGCCCCCGTGAGCGTGACAGTTCCTTAAAGAGGCAACAAACAATATTTTTTGATGAGCATCTACCTGAGTATTACAGCAGTTTAAACTTGTTTTTGGCTTTCATATCACTAAGTTGCTGGTACCCCACTCATTTACACTACTTTCTAATCCTTGGAAATTTTCCCGGATTTTTTTCCGACATGTCACGATAATTTCAAGGCAACGAGCCTCGTCGTGACCGTGACCCGCCAGAAAAGAGGCAACACGACGGAGGGGTCCGTGACCGTGACCGTTGCTCCCCTACAGGTATGTACAGTATGGGCCACCTTCCAGACCAAGAGGCAAGCGGATCACTGATCTCGCACACAGATCAAAGCACGTGCCGACCATCCCTTGCCAAATTGGGAAGCCTTGCTCAACGCGCCTTTTGTCTTGAGAAAGCTCATAGGGGTACTACTAAAAAAATGGAATGGCTCTGAACACATCCAACTGAGTTTCAAACCTCCATGGAGTCATTAATGAGCCCCATGCCGTGGGTTGATAATGAATAAATTCAATCCGGCTTTCTGAAGGGTATAGGTGAGGGTCCGTGGCTCTGAAAGGTCAGTGCATGTTTTTCTCATGGCCCTTGATCTCGCTAAATGTGCGCAGAACAACAGCTGAAGGGATTTTGAACACTTCCCGATTTGGCAAGGGATGGTCGGCACGTGCTTTGATTTGTGTGCGAGATCAGTGATCCGCTTGCCTCTTGTTCCAGACTCTCTGCTTTGATGTACACTAACTCAACAAAATAAATGTCCGATGCGTTTCGACAACAAAGACAGATTTGGACCTGAATCAAAATGTCAGATCGTCGAGAAACGAATCACACCGGCAATCACAAAATTTCGGACGAGCCGAGCCGCAAATTGAAACTCAAAGTGTCGAGTTGGCAATAGTTGGGCCTGAGATCTGAGCTGATTCTCTAAGTTTCGTAAAAGAATTCACGCGTGCTGAAAGCCAAAGAATAGCCTTTGTATTCGACTTGAGTGAAACTTTAATGGCAGTCAAAGTTTCAGTTTACAGATACGGCGAGCCGAAATCACGTTGCGAAACTATGTATTGACATATAAAAAAATGTAGCGTGAAATCTCACTCAAAATGCAAAATTTCAACTAGCGAGGTGAAATCTCGCTCGAAATATAGAGTTTAACCTTTAATTTCACCTCGCTAGTCGAAACTTTGCATTTTGAGCGAGATTTCACGCTACATTTTTTTGTATGTCGATACCTATAGTTTTGCAACATGATTTCGGCTCGCCGTATCTGTAAACTGAAACTTTGATTGCCATTAAAGTTTCACTCAAGTCGAATACAAAGGCTATTCTTTGGCTTTCAGCACGCGTGAATTCTTTTACGAAACTTAGAGAATCAGCTCAGATCTCAGGCCCAACTATTGCCAACTCGACACTTTGAGTTTCAATTTACATCTCGGCTCGTCCGAAATTTTGTGATTGCCGGTGTGAATATTAACCTCACATGCACTCCGATCAAATCAAAATTTCTTGATCCGTGCTCACGATGCCGGAAACAATGAAATCCGCGGTAAACGACTCTTTCAATTTTTTTTTTTTCAGGACGGCGTGAAAAGCCCAGATTGTAGATTGATGAGAGTAGATTATTTATTCAAGTCAAAGTGAGGGGAAATATACAGGGATTCAGATGCTATAGAGCCCGCAAAGTGGTCAAAAACAACAAAAATCAGCCAAAATCGGCCGAAAACCGTGGAAAACAGCGAAAATGGCCCTTTTGCGTGCCCTGTAGCACATTTTTGGCTGCATATTTTTCCATGATTCAACTTGGGAAGTGAAGAGGAGATGTGTAGGTATCATATGGGAAACTCACTGGCCTTTCTTCTAACCACCACCATCGATTTGGACCCCTGCTCATTGCTGACCAGTGGCGCTCCCTCGACGGTCCAACTACTGGAAGCCGACTCTGGAACTGTCCTTGGCACTCTGGCAACATCGAGATGTGACTTTTCTTCGACCTCGGCGTCGTTCCCCTATCTTCGACTGGTGTCTTGCACTCTCCAGCTACTCAGTACTTGGCAACTGGGATGCTCTGGCAGGACTTGTGGGCAGATGCAATTGCTCTGGGAGAGGCTTAAGCCATCCCAGCAGCACACACTCGGGCACATAACTGTGGTTAATGGGCACGGATACGCCGAGGGTCGAAATGACTGCAGCGACCGGACAGGACGTTCCTGCCCTGAATGTGCGCACGTTGGCACCAGGCTTGAGCACTGTTTTGTCCCCCACATCGCCGTGTGAAGCCGCCACGTCTGTCCGGTGTCGAAACTGGGGCCTTTCGGGATGTTTCGGGCGGCGAGGAGCAATGTCTCACCCCCTTGCCCTGATCGAAAACCTCGGGACATTTTGTCATCATCCACCACCACCTCAACCCAATAAACCAACTCTGTTGGCCTCAGCAAAGACAACACTTTGTCTGAACTCAATAACTGCACCATTAAAGCTGCGAAATCCAGATATTTACCGCCCAGATCTCGGTTGATGTTAACACTGACATATTATCCAGGATTACCTAGATGCAACACACATCCCTGGTTGTCCTCGTTGCATCATGTCCAACTGGTGGATACTGGCAACTCCTACTACATTCCCTTCCCGCCTACTATTTGAGCTCGCGCGACGGATACTTTACGTATCTTTATCACAACGTTTCGAATAGTAGGTGGCTGTAGCATACACGAAGTCTGAGCAGCACATGTATGTCGGTACAGCACCCGTACGTTCCTTTTAGGGACCACCGCGGTTAATGCACCTCCTCCTCCTCCTCCTCCTCAGCTTACCGCAGAGCAAGTCGTTGAGCAAGTTGAAAAATCAGGTTTTTCGGTTTCTAGCGTATTCGCATCCGAATTATGGCGGATCAGGAGATATTGATGGATCTAAGTGATGTGATGTGGTCGATTCATTCACCTCAACAATCTAACATCTTGGTTTGTGCCAGAACGTACAGTGGTTGTCAAGAAAAAGGCCGAAAACCAATCGGACATTTATTTTGTTGAGTTAGTGTAGCCGGGGGTGTTTTCCCCAACCCAAACAGTTTGAATTTCTCCCCTCGCAGTACACTGGAGAGGTTGACGGGTCGGAGTAATTTCACTGTTTTTCAACATTTCCTTGCTAGTACAGTGGAATCGAAATCACATCGTATGTACCACTTCTGAAGTGTGAATCCTTGCGATTGAGTGCCCCTGAAAAATTTCAGAGGCCGACTTGTCCCATGACTCTCGTCGACTCTCTTTCAATCCTGTATGGCAGGCTCAACTTGGTCTCATCTACTCGGCCCCTGGACGCAAGAATTCAAGGACTGTCGGACCGGACGCGAAGCAGGTCGCAGCTGCATTACTTGTGGGAGTGGCGCATTGATTATAATTAGCAGCTATCGCCCGTTCGACTCGGGCCCGGTCCATTTCTTTTCTACCGACCGGGAAGTTCATGCTTTTCGCTTCTCGGAAATAGGATTCGTGTTCGTGCACCATATGCATATTTCGTGTGTTTCGAGCAGGGATGGACGCGTTGACGCTATGTTGGAATCCCCGACGCGGAAACTGCCGTGTTCCTTGCCTTATGCAGGTTGCTGTGAGTTGTCGTATGGCTGCAGGTTTCCCATTCTTTTTCGCTCCCTTCTTGATCCACATATCTGACAGTGAATCCAACAGGTAAACTGAAGCGGGAGGAAAAGCCCTCGGAGCGCAGCTGTGCGGACCCGAAACACTGCAACACTGCGCATTGTTTCGTGGGTGTTCGGCTTCTTGGTTCGATTCAAGCCGGGGCGTTGGATAATGAGGCGATTCCTTTTTTTAATCTCTGTTAACACCTCCAACTCCGCGCAGTTTGAATCTGTCAAGGTAGGCTGCCTCAAAACCAAGAGATAAAATTCAAGGCACCTGACACAACACTCAGAACAGCAACTAAACTTATCCCACACCCAAGATCAGCCAACAATGCTCTCCACTGTCTTCTGGCAACTGATTCTTTCCACCGACACAGAGCGTGAAGACCCGACAAGTAAACCAGGGATATAAATGTGAGGCTGCCGAGGTAGTTTTGCAAAAAGGGCCCTAATAACCTGAAAAAACTTTCTTTCCACAGAGTGAACTTCCTGGACCACAGTTCAGTTGTCTTGAATTTCAATGAGTTTATCCTCCTCTCGCTGAAATTGTGTATTTGGACCACAGAAAAAAAAACTACAAAACATTTTGATGTCTTCTGAACCATCTCGACTAAATTTTGTGTTTGTATAGTCTTAACACGATGCTCGTCGACGGTGTTGCGCAGGCTTGAGACAGTAAGTTTCCATGCAAGGACAATTCACGTAATGAGCTCGAGGCGAACTTGCTACACCTCAGGGTCGAGCTGCCCCAAGCTTGATTGCCGACCACCTCAAGCTCCCTCCAACTCAGCTCGCGGCAACACTAATCACGCTTGCCGTACTGTCGCGGGCCAGGGCGCATGCCCAAAGCTGTCGAGTCTTGGTTCAGTTCATGATGATGTTGCCATATGTTGCCGCTCAAATTGTTATATTTCATCGCCAAAATGTGTAAACCAAGAAATTCGCAGGACATAGGAGGAGGAGGAGGAAGAGATGATAAAAGCTTTCCTATTCATTCAACTACAGGTAAATAATATGAGCCAGACGGAGCGGCATCAAACATAGCTCGAATCACTGTTGATACCTGAAGCGCAGGGCAGAATCAGAGACACGTATATGGGACTTTGGCCCACATACGGAGACGATGGGCTTTGATGATGTCGCATAGACGCTTCACATACTGGTGAGGCTCCTGATCATGAGGCAATTCCGTAATCTGCTGAGAAACCTCGGCTTTGAGAGGGGACTCCACATAGGCCACAAGTGCTCTTGAGAGAGCAGGGCCGACATCCTCGCGGGAGACGGATGCTTCTGAAAATGTTTGTTCAAGGCAAATACAAAGCACTTGAGGAGGATGAGATAGAACAGATGTGAACTGGAATGGATGGGCGTCACCAGCTACTCGCTCAATATCGGAATGCGTCTGTGATAAATGCTCAGAGGTTGAAAAGGGAACAGACAGTGGGATGAGTTACCAGAGGTGGAAGATGTCTGCGTAGATCGGTGTCGCAAATATCCGCAAGCTGTCTCTGAATGCAAAGAATTCAGCCATGGAGAGATGTGTGATCATCATGTTACCATCTAGAAATTGATAGAACGTGAAAGTCAGCGGCGAGAGCGGCGAGGGCGAGGGAGGGCAGAACTCACTTTCTGCGTAGGTAGGAGCACGGTCAGCAAAGTCAGCGGCGGTGAGGGAGCGCGGAACTCACTTCCTGCGCAGGTAGGAGTGTGGTCAGTAAAGTCAGTAGCGGGGAGGGAGTGCGGAACTCACTCGCTGCACAGGTAGGAGCACGGTCAGCAAAGTCAGCGGCGGCGATGGAGCGCGGACTCACTTCCTGCACGGTAGAAGCGCAGTCAGCAAAGTCGGGTGGCGAGGGAGCGCAGGACTCACGAGCTGCGCAGGTAGAAGCGCGGTCAGCAAAGTCAAGCGTGAAAAGAGAGCGCGGAACTCACGAACTGCGTAGGTAAGAGCGTGATAGGAGCGTGGTCAGAAGAGTTAGCGGCGGCGAGGGAGCACGAACTCACTCGCTGCACAGGTATGGTCAGCAAACTCAGTGGCGGCAAGGGAGTGCAGAACTCACTCGCTGCGCAGGTTGGAGCGTGGTCAGCAAAGTCAGCAGCGGCAAGGGAGTGCGGAACTTACTTCCTGCATGGTAAGAGCAGGTCAGCAAAGTCAGGGGTGGCGAGGGCGCGCGAAACTCACCCGCTGCGCAGGTAGGAGCGTGGTCAGCAAAGTCAGCGGTGGCGAAGGAGTGCGGAACTCACTTCCTGCCCGGGAGGAGCGCAGTCAGCAAAGTCAACAGCGGCGAATAAGCGCGGAACTCACTCGCTGCGCAGAGCGGGGTCAGCAAAGTCAGCGGTGGCCAGGGAGTGCGGAACTCACGAGCTGGGCAGGTAGGAGCGTGGGCAGCAAAGTCAGCACCGGAAAGGGAGTGCAGAACTTACTTCCTGCATGGTAGGAGCATGGTCAGCAAAGTCAGCGGCGGCAAGGCAGCGCGGAGCTCACTCGCTGGGGAGAGTGCAGTCAGCAAAATCAGCAGCAGCAAGAGAGTGCGGGACTCACTTCCTGCATGGTAGGAGCGCGGTCAGCAAAGTCAGGGGTAGGGAGAGGGCGCGGAACTCACGAACTGCGTAGGTACGAGCGTGATCAGCAAAGTCAGCGGTGGCGAGGGAGTGCGAACTCACTCGCTGCACAGGTATGGTCAGCAAAGCCAGTGGCGGCAAGGGAGTGCAGAACTCACTGGCTGTGCAAAATGCGGTCAGCAAAGTCAGCGGTGGCGAGGGAGTGCGGAACTCACCTCCTGCACGGTAGGAGCGCGGTCAGCAAAGTCAGGGGTGGCGAGGGAGCGCAGAACTCACTTCCTGCGCAGGTAGGAGTGTGGTCAGTAAGGTCAGTGGCGCGAGAGAGCGCGGAACTCACTCGCTGCGCAGGTAGGAGCGTGGTCAGCAAAGTCAGGGGCGACGAGGGCGAGCGAGGACGGAACTCACGGTCTGCACAGGTTAGAGTGCGTTCAGCACAGTCCAGAGGCGGCGGGGGAGTGCAGAACTCACTTTCTGCGCATGTTGGAAGGCAGTCAGGGGACATGAAGGACAGTAAGTCAATCACCCACCGACTGTATGCGTCCACCATTACTACCAGTAACTGCTTCAATTGGTCATAATTGGGACTTACGTACTGTATCGGACGCCATGTTACGCGAATCTCGTTAAAAAATTATAACAGTTGTACGCACATCCTGGCGGCTGATTGGTACGCAGCGCACAGTGGAAAACGAAACGAATACAACTCACAAACTGCGTGAAATTCAGTAGGTGTCGTGTCATTAACTGAGGGCAGATCGGCACTCACATTCACAGTCTGGGTTCAACGCCGGGTAGGTACTCAGTAAAACCGAGCCGACGGCACCGAGACACTGACCCCACGTGTTATCATCTGTGCGTGAAGTGTCGGCCGGCAATGAACATTGTCATAATGTAACCAACCACAGACCCAGACATGCGGAAACCACACCAAAATTCTGGATGAGGGAAAACCTTTTTCTGGGCGACGGTTCAAATCCCTGTGAGCGCTTGGTGCATAAAAGGTCTGAGAAGAAGGAAAGAGAGAGAAAAGCAATCACTGACTTCCATATCACATAACGCACACAGCAGGCAATGTTGTTCTGTTGCACGGAGACAAATAACAATTTCAGGCCCTCGTTGGTAATCGCGTCTGCGGTGATATTGATGAGCTCAGAGCAGTCGGTTTCATCCTTTTGCACATCTAACCAGATCCATCAACAGTGGTCAGTTCACGGTACCACGATTGTGGCAGGTGACGAACCTCCGAGTTGGACATTGTTGGATGGATGGAATTTCGTGAGCTTTCTGAGCGTGTTGATAAAATCGGTCTGTAGTTTTTGTTGTGCAATTTCAGTGCCCTTCCTCTTTGCGTCAACAATCTTTGATCCTCCTCTTCGAAGCTCGTTGTATGCCTTGGTGACGAGACCGTCAAATTTGGTGAAGATGGCGATGACTGGTACTTGAGTCGATGTGTCAGTGAGGCATAAACATGCAAGAGTGATGGCTCACCGCTGCCACTGCCGCACACGTCGAAGAACTGGATGTCTGCCTCCAAGATTGGTCTGTCGGTGTCGGTAGGAAGACAATACCTGCAGTTTATTTAGTAAGCGGCGTTCGAATGGATAATCCTCTCACCAAATCATGTGAAGTTGTTTAGATAGATCTGTAGTCGCAGCCCGAGTAGCGAGGAAAGTCTTTACTTTGTCTAGTTCTTCGACCGAGCCAGATTCGAACCCACGAGAGTCGTGGAAAATGAACTGCGGATTGCTCTTAAAGATGAGTTCGTTCTCGATGTCGTGCAGTCCGCGCTGCGTAAATGATTAGCGAAAGAAAATTAGAGATATTCGCCACGGGATACCATGTCAGATCCCTCGACGAGCGAAAGCTTAAGCTAGAGCAAGTTATTATTCATGCAGCCGATGACCGCTAACCAACTTACACGTTTACCAGACGGACTGAATATTCGGGGATCCTCGGTGGACCTGCACACCTTCCTCAAGAGAGTCGTCTTTCCGGCGTTGGCTCTGCCGATGACGAGAATGCGGAAGTGCTCGCATTTGCTACGAAAGTCGATCGACTGGTCGATATTCATGTTGGGCTCAGCGTGTCGCGGGATTGGCGTATGGAATTCACTGAAGTGGTTTGGGGTGGTGGATGAGGATAGAGGACCAGGACTGAGAAGTCGTGGCGAGCTGCGCTAAAGATAACGGCCCTTCCTCGGAAGCAAGTGCTTTGGGTGAGTGACCGGGGTCCTGCTACTGCTTCCGAGCCACAAATCACATACGCCAATCTAACCAGTTCAGGTGAGTTACGTACACGTACATGCGCCTTTATTGATCTCTGTCAAGCTTTTACGTAGGTGACCTACCCGGACCTACGTACACCTACATGCACCTCCAACTTTATTTCAGCGTAGGCCTGGCCCGAATGCGGTGAAGCACCTGTTTCAGCTTGTTTCGGGATGGGAGACACGGCTTTCCTCTTCCTTACCACCACCCACTAACTGCGCGTTGTGAAAGGGCTCCCGACGGCCAGCAGCGGGCCAGGAATACCTTGACGGCGTGTTGGTACGTCGTGATTCCATTCCCAGGTACGCTTCCAATAATTATTCTGAGCCGTACTACTACTGATCATTTTTCTCTACACTTTTCTAGACCCCAGTTGTGCTGGTATCTGTTCTGAGCGCCACGACGGCACAGAAGGCTTTCCGGTGAGCCTTTTTTACTTATTTCTCACATTCAAAACATTGACTCCCTCTAAGACTCTCATCGGATTGGGCTCCGCTTCTGGAATTAATTCGGATATGTATGAGGCGTTAGGGTGGCTTACTCGAGGCTTAAGCCCGTGTACTTTATATTTTGCAGCTTACATTTACTCCAACCTCATTTTTAGGGGAGTTCTCGTGGCCATTATCACATTCGGCAGAGGCCGGTGAGTTAGCCGTGATTCCTTGTTCTCCTTCCTCTCTTCATCCGCCGCAATACTCTTTTATTTCAAGGTTAGAACGGTGTTGCCCCGGGCCCGCGCTCATTGCTTGTGGTATTTCCCGCTGCCGGTGAATGCGCAGAGTGTGGAGCAATGTGCCGCGTTTGTGCCGAGGTTAGGAGCTGAATGTAATGCACGCTGAGCCAATCTGAGTAACCACAAGTACTGTACCCTTTTAAATTTGTATCGGTTAAACCACTTTTGGAGTGAAATGACGCGGAGGCCGCGTTATGTGTTACGTTTCACCCATACAAAAGGGTACAGTATAGGTTGACTGCTGCCGGGGTGCCGTGTGCGAAAGACAGGACTCGGGACAAAAGCCACCGCCGCCACTGCGTACGTTTCCAGCACGCTTCAACAAGAGGTGTCTGACGCGTGGCAGATCACATGAGATGAGGCTCCGAGTCGCTGGTTCAAGAAATGCTGGGCCACAAATTGGCCATCTATCATCCAAATTCTTGAGCGCACACCCCGAATCGACAGAATATACGTGCTTTCATAGGGGCATGAACTCATGGACGTGCCCTCCTTGACTTGGGCCCCAGGGATCTTGTGTCAATCAACCTCATCTTCCGCTGGCACGCGGCGATAGTATCTTTATCCAATCTTACGAACGGTCTAATTTCATCTCCCACGTCAGGTGTGCCACTCTTGCTCCGCCCCTGAATCCTGAATCCTGATCCCCGTCTCTTTGCTAATATCCAGAATGACCTCTGCTACCTTACCCCTCACAACGGAGGAGATACTCAAGCACTGTGGAAGGTACGATCTTTAAAAATTAATATTCCGATGCACCGATAGTGGGTTTATTTTCTATAGATTCCGGATTCTGGTCGTCGGCAAGGTACAGTGCTCACACTTTCAAAAATCGCGGTCTCTGACGAGTTTTCAGTCCGGGGTGGGCAAGTCCTCGCTCATCAACTATGCGTTCGGCGTAGATCTGGTGTGATCTCACTTTGCTGTCGCAAGACTATTCGTTGAAACTTAGACTAGAAAGTCTCACATGGGGAGCATGGAATATGTGACATTAACGACCAGGTTACCTCCCCACACAACTCCCGTTTCGTGGTCCACGACTCAGAGGGATTTGAGCCGGGCGACACTGAAAGATTCACAACGGTGAAATCCTTTCTCCAGTCGCGTGGTGGAAACGCTCCCCTCGGGGATCAAGTTCATGCCATCTGGCGAGTGGTGCGCTATTTTAAACGCTTGAGCATTCTCGAAAAATAATTAGGCTCTGCATCTCCGTACCATTCGCCGGTGGACGCGTATTCGAGACGGGGGATGAGCAGTTGCTCAAACTCGCCTCGGGAATCGGCAGTAATATTGCTCCTTATGCAGCCAATTTTGGGTCCTAACGCTTCGTGCAGTTCCCATCGTTGTCGTCTTCACCAAGTTCGACTTGCTGATCAGTCACATCGAGCGGCATCTTACCGAGCAGCAGTTGGAAGAAGCCGCTGACCCCGATGGGCTTTGCGAACAACAAGCCATGGCCGAATTTAAGGAGAAATGTGAAGACCCTCTGCACAATATTGGCCCATCGCTTAAATTCGCCATAACCTCGCGTTTGTTTACTATGTTCTACGCTTTTTCGCCTCGATTTGACGTGCAGACCTGCAGGATTAGTCGGCGATACGGGGAATCAACCGGCCGTGGAGAATCTCATCAACATCACTCAAGATCTCCTGACGAGTGATACCGGATTCGTCCAAATTGTTTCCGGAATGGCCCAGAGAGCCAGCGCGGTCGGAAAAATCAAGGTCTCCGTTGGGTAAGTCGCGATATTGCACGCCTTCCATTATCTAACTGTATTACAGCGTCGGCATGAAACGTAAGTGATTTGCTAGATAGCTTTCTTGGTGACTTCCTATCTCGCTAGGCTATTGGCGGGGCCTCGCGTCAAGTGCCAATTTCCACGGTGCCACACTTGACAGGTGTCTCCGTGCAATCCACGACGATATTGTCTACAGCTGGAACCTTGATGACCCATACGAGGCAGGGTTCTTTATTATTTTCTCGAACGAATACTCAACCTGAATCTCCACTCCAGTTGCTCGTTGGTCAAGATGTCCAGGGAAAAATAAAAACCCTCTCGCAGCTGGTGATTCCGGACGAGTCGAAGATCGGTTCCTGGTTGTATGTCGCAGTTCACCGTAATTTTATATAGGTATCTGATCTGTTCCAGTTCAAACCCGGACGCAGTCCAAGGCCTGGTCGGGCTGGCGTCCTTGGTGGTAGCCGGAGCGGCTCCTGTCGTTGCGGCATTAACGCTATCCGCCATGGCCATCAAATTTTTCACAGAGTTCTACACGAAAAGGTCCGCCTATGACCATTTTCTATCTGTCCGCATATTAACGGCGAACACTGTTTGCAGCCCCGAAGTTCTACGGGCTCTCATGGGCTACATCGCAGATCTAACACGCGTCATGGACCACCTTTTCATCCTCATGTTGGGTCTCAAACCGCCGCAGCGCGTAACGCAGGACTTTATTGACATGGCGCTGGAGAATTATGCGGCCTCTGGAAACGCTGCGAAGACTCACCAAGAGATCCGGCAGTATGCGAACAACGCCACATTCGACCAAATTCTGCGGTCCGATACAGCGCATCGGAAGCTTGAGGAGCTCATTGAAAAGTATCGTGCGGATCGTGCCAACTGACGAAAATAAGAATTTCCTCGGGCAAAGTCTTTACTTCAGATCTATGCACACAACCGTCCTTAATCGAATATTGCAATGCAGCTACTAGTAGTGCAATGTTCCACGAGGTAAAGGACATCTGTGGATCTAGGAGGGAGATCAGCCCGGAATATGGCGCTATTTTGTGCGAGCATCTTCGGAAGTTTCCTGTGGCTGGGTGTGTCAATCTAAATTTGCTCAACATTCAAGCATGAAAACATATACTTACTCCCATACAGCACGTCAGGAGGGCAGATGATAGATATGGACCGAATGATTAGCCCGTTTCAGTGAAAGCATTCGACGGACTTGATGATCCTGCACGAAGGATTTAATTATTTCGGAGCGAAGATGGGAAGTGGGGCGGACGCACGCGCTCAATGCTGTCCCGGGTTCATAAGGGAGCAGTGAAGATGCGCCAACACGTTGTTAGGCGCGCGCGAGTCCAGAACAGAATATTAATAGCGGAGCACAGAAAGCCCGAAATCGCGCCCGAGATGCGACGCACAACCGCCGCCGCGATAACGGTACGTATATTTTGGCCGCCGGTACGCGTATTGGGTGGGTTAGTGCGGTTAGTGCAGCGCGCGTCTCTGTCGAATGCAGTGAGCGGGAAAAAAAATAAAACATGTCATTTGCCTCTCAGATGGGTGCTCTGCGCAAGCGGGCCATACTACCAACTAGGACCTGTACGCACGTGATATCGCACCTCGCAATCAGATTAGTGGAGCCGGACGGTGACGTTGGGAAAAGAACCTGGGTTATACTTACCTGGTCGGGTCGCATTGGAATGTAGGGTAGTGCGCTCGCTCACGGCTATGCAATTAATATTCTTTGCCGCAGCATGAAGGGACAGGGCGACAAAGTGGGAGCTTATGCGTCGGATGAATAATCACTGTGTTTTCAGCAAAACTCCCCGGGCGGGCGAAACTCGAGAGATATGTTGGCGCCCAACTGTAGCCTTCTGGCGAGATCAAATGCTGCGGTGGCGACGTTTGCGCACACAAAAGCCCCATTTTATCCCGAGATGGGTGATCTGCTCCCGCCTTGCTCGGGATTATCTCGAGTCTCCGGGAATAGCCTGGGCGGCGTTTCATTGGCTCAATGTTTTGCTTTACTTTCGCCCACCTCGGGATATTGCAGACGCACGAACTTGGCGCTTTTAGTCTGGTCTGTTGACATTACTCGGGCAAACCAAGTGGCCGGTCTGGGCAACTGGGCCAAAACACAACGCCGGAGTGTCGCAACCGGGCCAGATCAATAGCCCGACTTTAGCCCAACGCGGTGAAACGGCGTGTCATTGAATACGCTGCCATCCGGCTATTATTTGCGCTTTTTAGCAATAGTCTGTCTAGACGCTACTAAGTAGTAATACAGCCGTCTAGACGGGTCAATATACCTACTAGAACTCTGTTCGGTGGTACAAAGGAGAGTCAGAGTGAGCTCCGGCTGCTGGCTGTAGTATTAGTACAGTGCTAGGCGCGGTTACAAGCGTTACACTGTGCGAAGTACACATACCAAGGAGGTCTATATGGGGTCTAGTACCTCAGAATGTCAATTACGCTATCAAAGGAACCAACGACTGCACAGGAAAGCCATAGTCTTCACTAGCAGGGCAAGCAACATGATATAGGGTCTGTCTAGACGAGTCGGCGCACTAAGCTACAGGGGTCTAGACGAGCATAGAACGACTCTATAGGTTGTCTAGACAGCAAAGTACCGCATCTAGACGATGCCAGGAGCTTAGGGATATAAGGAGGGGTCGCCCTAAAGTGCCCCTCTAGCCAGTCCGGTGACTAACGCGACGCGGTCAGCGTTGGGGCACCACAAGCACAAACATGACGAAGGAGTTCTTGTTGAGATGTAGCCATGGGCGGACGTACATATGTCTAGTCCGTGTGCTATCGGGGTATACGAGCGGATTGGTGAGCAGTCCGGCGTCGGGGGACGGAGTTTTGCAAATTACAAGGTTCGGGAGCTGTCTAGACGACCCGAACTGGCCATATACCCGAACTGGGCCCCCAAAATCGTCATCTATATGACTTCCTGGCAAGCCCAGAGCCAGAATAGACCCGGTTAGCCTTCCGAGGATGACCGCATGACCAGAACATCGGCCTGTTTTACTCATTTCTCTTTACCTCATCTCTTTCTCTCAGAATCGTATATAAAGCCTCATAAAATACCGCAACAGACCAGTGTATGCCCCGCTCATCGTTACGACGATTCGGGTGTGCTCAGGCCACTTAGCGGAGATTAAAGTACCATCTCTCTCTGTGTAACAGTAGTCTATAAAATCGCAGCGTTGCTTGTTGGATCCAGAACATTTGTGTGAACCTATAAGCAAAGCTTCGCGTTGGGAGGTCATGAGCGGCAACTGCCTCCACGTATAAATCAGGACCGCACGCACATTAGAAGGCTTGAGAACTGCACTAAGCGTCGCGAGTGGACTCTAGCAGGGCATCCGCATTGGGTGACCAGGAAACGCCTCGCTAAAACCAACCACGCCCGGCACAGCACTTTGGGAGAACCCTGGGACAACCACCGGTCGTTTAGTTGTGTTGGATAGTACTTTGAGGTCCTTAATAACCTCAAGTGTACGGAAAAGATCTTGGATTCAAAGGAGTCCGAGTCTGCCGCTAGTTCTCGAGAGGCTAGCTGTGCACCAGAGGCCGTCTAGACGAAGCAGCATAGCCCTTGAACGGGATTTTCAGTCCAAATCTACACCTCCTCGCCTAGGCACCTGTACTTCGGTGCAATTCCTAGTAACAATCCTTTATATATAAACCTGTACATCCTTCCCTGGAAGTCTTGTTTAGAAGCCAAGCAGCCAAGCCAACTAGCGTCTAGACACTGCATTTTGAGACGTTTTGAACGCATAGAACAACTATACGTGCTCTAGACATCAGATCCGCAGTCGCATACTACGACTCAGGACCTGAACTCATCGAGGAAGATGCGCTACGTCCCCCGTGAGTCAGTTTAGATAGGATTGGGTTGGTGTGTGTGTGTTTTGTGTGTGGTGTGTTAGTTGTTCAGCTAGCCCGCATTCAGAGCTTAGTTTAGCCCATTCCGTAGTCAGCGCATCTTGCCCGTTTCAGCGGGCTTTTTGATCAACGTATTTAACCGACACTTGTCGGCTGCAAGTCAATGTTTCTCTCTCATGCTCCTCCCTCCATCCTCAAAGTTGTGTCCCAGGTCCTCGTCCACCCCACTCTAGCCAACGAAGCCTGCAGTGGCCCCTCCCCGCATCTTCCCACAAGACAAAGAGAACTTGTGGCGCAACGGTCCTTGGCTGTAATACCAGTAATACGCAGAAGAACGCCACCAACACCTTCAAGTTTAAGTGTCCTTTCCCCCTTCAAACGTCGGAAGCGAAACTGGAGCCATTGGTTACTGACAAGTACTGCAAATGCCCTGTTCACAAGTAATCTGCGACCTGGAACCTACTCTTGCTAGCCTCCTCCGGTGATTGATCTCAAGTTCTGAGGGAGGTCAGTTAGCATTTTATTTGTAGTCTCAAGTAGATTAAACTTGTCCACCTCGTCACGCATCTTGAATACATCACTGCTTTCCCTCTCTTTATTTTGAGCAACAGGATGAAAAATAAAATAAAAACCAAACAGTAGCGGCGGAAACCCCGAACCGATTTAAATAGCCCGCGTATGGCCACTGTTCCTTGACCATATGCTCGAGAATGGCCCTTGGGCTGATCAGAGTATCTTGATTTTGGCACCTAGGCCGAAGTAAAAGGCCAGACTTGATCCATCCAAGCGATTGTTGATCGCCCAACAGGGCTTAAGTCGGGGATTACCGAGTGGCCCAACGCGGGCTAATGTTGCTCGATATGACGACCCACGAGATTGGCCCGAGGCCCGGCTATCTACTAATCCTGACTTAAGCCTTCCGAGCGATCACTTAGTCCCAAGTTTCGCCACCCTGGACTTTTTGCTAAAAACACAGTGAATGGTGTGTTGGGACAAAGGTGTTGCGCCGTCAGGAGCGAGTTTTGAGCGGGATGCGACCGCGGAAGTACTGGCTGAAGGCGGCGTAACTCCGGGCAGATATAATTGCAAAGAGAGAGAGAGATGTCGTTGATGGACACAGATAGGCCGGTGGCAACCGAAGTAAAACGAAGCGGCCAAGCAGTGGATGAAAAACAGGGGGGGTAGGAAGGCGTACTAAGGCGCATGCAATGCCATGCATAGGCAGCTGAAGACCGAGTACGCCGAAAGAGGAGCAAGCGACACGAGAGTGAAATCAGATTCCTCACGCCGGTGGACGACGCGCTCGAGAATTGAATTGCATCAAGATGGTGGCAGGAGGGAAGGAGGACGGCTCGGTTGATCCGAATTCTCTTGCCGTCGTCGCAGCCCGAAAACCCGCACTCTCGTTTCCCACCAAAACAAGCCAGTGATACGCGGCAGTGGAAACGGCAGTGTTCGGCATCGGATACCACTGGCCGCCAGTGCACCTCCACTGGACTACAGTGGAATCCAGTGACTTCACTGCTATCTAGGACTTTGACCCGTCCGTTTAACGGGACGGCCGTCGCAAAAACGGCCCGTTTTTTCCGACGGCCGTTTGACCCGTTCCCGTCCGTCACCCGTTTTCGACGGGTACTTTTTTCCGAATTTGCCGTGGACGGTAATTAACACAGATAGAAGGAGGTATGTAGTCTTGATTTTCATTTTGGGGTTGGGCAAAAATGTTGATGGGAAGCGTACAGAGGCGACCCGTCGCGACCCGTCAAGCCAAAATTGCCCGACGGCCGGGATCCGTCCCGTCACGACGGGACCCGTACCCGTCAGCGACGGGAACGGGTCGAAGCCCTACTGCTATCCACTGGTATTCAATGAACTCCATTCCAGCTAAAAACATTCGAAGACCCTTAAATACCACTAAGATTTGTCGGAACCGAGGTCTGAATCTCTGAAAATGTGCAAAGCAAGTCATCATGACTCTAGTAGTGGTTAGCAAGAACCATGAATTACCTTCAGGGAGAAATGACATGATTTGTTTGTTTGTGCTGCAATCTTATTTCGTCTCCGCGCTCTGTAGCTCGCAACGACAATTACCTCCTAATACCGGTTTGTAGGTTACAGCTGTTTCCGAAAAGCTTGTGTGCAAAAATTTTCGTCGCGTTCGCAACTTTGATCCAAGGCTAAGGATTGCCTGTTTGAGCTAGCCGAAACTTGCTGAGCAGGACCAAGCCGAAGTGAGTTATGCACTAAAATCCCCGTAGTCGAGGTGGGGTCACAAGGTCCTTCTCTCCAGCATACTATTGTGTGTTTTCTAGGTAAGCCGTGGTATTCCATGTCGGGGCCAACAGGTTAAGCAATTTCGGCCAGTGTGCCGTTACCGCAACGGGTGCTGATCCGGGCCGAAACTAGCAATCCTTAGCTTTCCATCAAAGTTCCGAACACGACAAAAATTCTCGCACACTGACAAGCTTTTCGGAAACAGCTGTAAATGTGGGCTCGATTGAGAAGCAGACCGTAAGGCCTGCAAGGGTACTCACATCATCATACGGAATATTTGCGGCAGCTAGCTCTTAATAATGATACCCCAGTTGTGGTTGGCAATTGAAGCGCTGCACGGAACAAAGATACCTATGGAGCTGGAATGGTCACAGCAGAGCAAATTTGAACAGTGGTTTCTGTGGATCAGTGGAAGACGTTGGAAAGCGGTAGTGGAGATGAGTAGAAACCAACATAGGCCAGTGGAAATTACCCGCGAACATTGTCTTATCTTACCGGCCATTGCGTAACAACATCTCTTGATGGTCACCAGTGTCCACCAACATCCATTGGCGGCCGTTGGTGTACGCCAATGTACTTTCCATTTCCGGGTATACTGTACCATTACGTTCAAATCGACAGGGGGGGTGACGCGTGACTGGTTGAACCATTTCGACATTTCGACAGCTAACCGAAAGGTGTGTGACAAGGGAAAAAATTCGACATCAGCCACAAATCTTATCCTTCTGTCAAAGGTAATTTCTTGGGATAGTAGTGAAATTTTTGCACAATAGGGGAAGTCAAAGTTAAGAATTTGAGGCTGATTCACAAGTTGATTCCCGTTTGATTCTGGCCTGATTCTGTGAGCAGAATCAAACCAGAATCAAGCCAACTTTGACCATCCCGCTTCTGAAGCTGATTCTGAACCGATCCCAGAATCAGCTCTAGAATCAACTCAGAATCAGCCCCAGAATCAGGTCCAGAATCAGGCCTCAGCTTCAGCTTTGACTTCCCCTAATGTGTTGAAGCCTCGTTGGTATTTTATTTCCAGTTCTTTTTGCAGACCATTTTAGGGTGATTCTAGACTAGAAACCCAACCGCACACTCAAATTCCAAAGTTGCGGGTATGAATGGTCCAGGAATTGGTTTAAACCACACTCAGTAAGGATAGCGAGTCGGGGTGATTTTTTACGCTGTTTTGCGCGATTTTTCGGCGGCGTGACGAACCGATTCGACACCGGCCTCCGTGACACGCGACCGCGACCGAAATTCGGTATCGACACAGGGGTGCGTGATGCGTGACTGTCGAATTGAATGTAATGGTACAGTATTAGTGGCGGTCAAGGTAGGCGTTTCGGAGGCGCTTTGAACGCGCTTCACAAAGCGCTTCAAGAATTAAATTTTTATCAAAAGCGTGGGCGAAGCGAAACTGACCTTGACCGTTGTTTTGGAAAAGCGCTTCAGAAACGCTTCAGAAACGCTTCGCGCGCCTGATAAAGCATCACTGATCTTCATCAGAGCTGAAGCGTTTTCTGAAGCGCATCTGAAGCGCGTGAAGCGCCTCCGGAGGCGCTTCGACGCTTCGAAGACGCTTCAAGATTTCGACGCTTTTCCCACGTTAATTAATTCTTGAAGCACCTTTGAAGTGTTTGCCGAAGCGGGGTCGAAGCGTCTACCTTGACCGCTACTATTACTCCACGATGGCGGGATCACGATTCACTGGATTTTCCTCTGATTCTACTATTAGCGACTGGGTACTGGGCCAGTCGGGCTAGCGGGCCACTTGGGCAATACAAGTCCCTATGTTGCGGCACTGCGTGATTTGGTACTTGTAGGATGGAGTATGATGTATGGTGATGTTGTCCATCAAATTTTGAGGCAAGGTGATGCGTTGATGAGAAGCTGTGCTCCGTTTGTTCCCGGTAGGTGGGTGAGAATCGATCATTTCTTATCTCCGAACGCCACTCGCGCTTAGTCTCTCAAAGACAGACACTTCAACAGTTAAGCTCGGAACTCGCTTGTTGAAGTCTGTTAGTTACCGCGCCGGTCCGATCGCAGTGCTCTTATTATGTAATTGCGGACTTAGAATTCTCAGGGGCCCCATCACTCCGCGCAAAACTGCTTCTTCTACGCGTTCTACCAGCCCGCTGAGCACCAGAGGACGCAAATTGCATTCCTGTGGCCCACCAAATGCGATACCATCAATAAAATCGTCGAGGAATTGGTTTGGACGGTGTCAAGTTCGCTCAGTACTATCACTGAAGCCAAAAGTTCGAACCCTTGCGTGCGGGGGAGGAACGAGAGCGGCTAAACATCGAGATCAAGCGGTGGGTGACTTGGATGAAAAATTTGAGCAGACTTCACCGTTCGACTCAGAAACCCAGCTCAAACCGCTGAGATGATGGACCTCGTCATGCTTGATGAGGTTAGATGACTGGTGAGGGCGGGTGTCCCGAGGTAATCACAGAGGCCTTGTCGGTAATGTGGTGTGTATTGACCCCAGATGAAATGGGTTCAAATCATATTGAAATATCTGGGAATCAGAGGTGCCGACTCCCATGCATCAAACCCCAGTAGGGTCGTATTTTTGAGATATTCTTGACGAAATCCAAAACGCTTCAATGTCAGATAATTCGCAGAGAATACCTCATCGTTGTTGATTAGAAGGCGTATTGGTGTATCGTCGTGCTCCTAATATCCAAGCTTGAGGGAAAATCCGAAACACTTCGTGGTTGTGCGGAGAATATTGGGAGAATACCTCACACCGACTGAGCGTAAGGAAACTCAGGATGTAATCCCCCCCGTACCAAGCGTCCTTGGCTAGCTGCTGAGAGATCGAAGAGCAGGACACTCACGTGTCAAGGGGCCAGACGGCCGCACCAGTCTTCTCTGCTGAATTCGGGCAGACCTATATATTTATTCGGTTACTGGGGAGATCAGGCTAGCAGATCTCAAACGCTTTCAAATAAATGGGAGAATGAATACGCACTGTGGAGCAGAAAAGTCGCCGGTCCCCAGGGCGGCCCGAGACCAAAGTATCTATATTCTCCGAACAAGTGATTTGCGCAGACAGCAAGTATTCGGGCTCGGAATGGGCAATTGCGCAGATGGGATGGCCTGTGCGAAAGTACGGGTCTGGAATTTGCCACCGAACCCGCGGAGGGTATGATACATCTAGAACGGAAGACGGAAAGTCAGTGCGGAATAATCAGCGATATAAGCTCGACGGGGGTCAGTATAGTGCCGATGTTGAATTTGTGGAAAGTGAATCACCGTATTTCGAGATCCCGAGCGGGCTACTTTAGAGAATTAATCACTTTCCGGTGCGTGGAGTTGGAGCAGGATGCTCAACGCGGGTGCTACATCAAGAAGCTCCTGGTTTGAGGACGCGCCAGCAATTGGTCGTGATACAGGGGTTATTGTTCCGCATTACCTTTAGGTTTAACAGATCTCAACGAACGATCAGTTCAAAAATCATTCATATTGCGAGGCTCCGTAACGCCGAGGGATCGGTCGGATCGGTCGAATCCCAAAGAACTCGAAAGGCAGCCGCGGCCCTGGAGGGTCCGTCAAGATTGAGCTCCCAAGGTCGGTCGCCACCGCGAGAAAGCCCAATGAACAACTGCCCTTCCTCTGGTTGCACAACCCGGGCTTTACACTTGTCATCAGTGCACATGAAGGGTGTTATGATCTTGGCAATGCGCAGGTGGAGGAGGCGACGTCTATCCATTGCCGAGGGCTCAAACCGAGGGATAGCTGATCCTGCAGGGAAAACAAGTCATTGACGGAAAAGCAGACAAACCTGGAGTGGATCTTACCGGCGAAAGGGAACCGTTTGACGAACTTCAATGATGTTTGACCAAAGGGTTCCGATATGAGGGAGTGCAGTGCCCTAGAACCCACAACAGTGAGCCGGATAGGGCCGCCGAAGTTGACCGGGAACGTTTGGGTGTGGTGAAAAATAATTAAAGGCGCCAAAATGTGACCCATGGGAGTGAAGATCTTATGGCAAAGGTCCAGTTGGTCGGTGGTGGCGAGATTCTCGTGCAGGAGCTGATCAGCGAGACGCCGATACGTAGGTCTCGTCAATTGAGGCAAGATCAGCTCCCACGGCGCTCCTGACGGGAGGAGCAGGTCGTGACCTCCCGGGAAGGAGGACGGCCGGTGATCTCGAGTACGACGAAAGCGGATTCCTCCTTCCAGCGGTGCTGCGCCGGATCCTCGACGGTAATATAGGAACCCAGCACAATCAACCGGGAACGCATGTTTCCCCCAGTAATGAATGCAAGAGTTGCGACCGGTGAGGGCGTGGATAGATCCAATATTGCGCGTTTTCAGGCCGGATAGGTCCACATAGTCTTCCGGTTGCAGCAAAGCGGGATTCAAGGTGGAAATCAGGAGTTGCGGCCAGCCGTCAGGTCTACCGAGACGCCGACTCAGAGGCTTTGACTCCGAATCTGGCAGCGTAGAGGGCATGTCGCTAGAGTACGCGAGGCAGGTAGCAAAACGAGCTGTAAGCGAGGCGAAACGAGGGCCAAGCACTCGTGGTGCCAGTGGTCGGAGGAGGAACATTCACAAAAAGGGAACGAAGTGAGTTTTTTGTGCTCTACCAGCCGAGAATGTCGCCAAAACATCAGGTGACTTGCACATCAAACCTCGTCATTCAAGAGGTGCTTGATCTCTGGATCAGCTAATAATTCCCACGACCACCCTCCCCTCTCGAAAAGGAAATGTTGATCAACGGCAGACGCCGGCAGTAGACCTCGCGTGTTCCTTGGCGTGAATCACCTCTTATGCTAGGTGCAATGGAAGAGAAAGCACTGTATATGTCGGTGGATCTGTATTATTATTTGTCAAATGAGTCGGGGTATCGGATATATGTGTATGTTCAGCATATACAGCATATACAGTGGTAGGATTCCATGTTGCTTGCAGGCTGATTCAGACAGGTGCCAGAGGCCGAGTGTCTGTGAGCGCACACCGAAGTAAAGACGAAGCAGAGACGCAGTGTGGCCTGTTGTTGATGGGCCGAGTTGGCCGGTACTGCCGACGTCTGCCGTTGATCAACATTTCCTTTTCGAGGGGGGAGGGTGGTCGTGGGAATTATTAGCTGATCCAGAGATCAAGCACCTCTTGTCGTCATTTATGCTGACACCGTCACAAATCCCGGTATCCCGTCCTTCGTATTCTCTCAGCTGTAAATAATCCATTGGATATACAAATACAGCGTGCACTAGAGCATTTTTTCCCCACCCACCGACGCTAAATGCTCTACAGACCAACTAAGTACAGACGCACCAACTTTCGCTGAGCTGAGATCGATGTCCACCTTCAGTTTTTGCAGTTGAGTGGAACATACTTTCCCGGATCAAATTGGTGCCTCGCCAGACCTGCAGAACAAACCCTTTTTGTGCCCCGCCGCTCGCCGGCCTACTTCCAATCATGGCGGTCAAGGTCAGAGTGACGTGGGGAAAGTTGGTTCACTCCACGTGATGAAATCTTCACCGCTCCGACTTTCGGCAATCTCGGGAAGTAAAAAAATTCGTATCGTGAACAGGTAGTAGTTGCGGCGAAAATAAGGAACTAATCCCGCTCAGCCATTGGGGACAGGGGAGGAAGCAAGCAGGAACGAGCAGGGCGATAAGGACATGCACGCGGGCTTAAGGACCGCAAGCCTCCTCGTAATCATACGTGAAGGAGCTTTTTGCCCATCCGCAAGCCGCGCCGTGACCTCTACGCTCAACGCTGTTCTCAAGGAAGTCAACATTGGCGAGCCGACCTCATGCCGGGAAAGATCACTGTTGCCCGATCCGGCATTGAGAACGGCTCCGAGGTCGATTTGTAACTTTCTCGAGGAGTATAGAATATTGTGGCTGTTGCTAATTGCATTGCAGACATCCAAAAGGTCCACTTTTTAACCGGCTGGGCTGGCAAATTCCAGCCAGTGTCCGGAGCTGCGAGCATATGAAAAGAAATGGTGCCGACTGGAGGGTAGGACACCGCTCAGGATGAATAGCCTGCCCCCTTGAAAGCCAAGGATGAATGGGCGTCGAAAAAGAAAAATCACACGTGCCACGGGTTGAAGGGGAATTTTATGCCGCAAAAAGAGATATGCGCCCGGAGATATACAGGTGACTCAATTTGAACGAGACGAAGTGGACGCCGCACCGTGTGTATCTGCAAGAATCCACATCTTTAGGAATTGCTGCAAGAGGAGTTTTCCCGTTCGACTCGGGCCGGAGGCGTGAGCTTGCACCGGAATGTTTGGGCGATTTTCTACAGTGGATGCTGTTCACTACTGTGTCTGTTTCTACCAACCACGTTGGACGCCAAGGTTAGATGTAGACATTTGTTTTCGCCGATCCGGTGGTCAGTTTGTCTTGAGTCTAGATTACGAGTCTAAAAATCGTAATTTTAGACTCGTTATTTACCCACGGTTTCTCTGCCATCGGGGTCGTTTTTTTTGCGATGACGTTGCCGCTTCGTGCTGGAAAATTTTCCTGTTAAGGGAATTTGATACTAGCTTACTTCATTCCAGCTTACGATGGTTCGACCAATGGCTGCTTTTCAAATTGTACACGCTAACCGCCCTTGATCGATCCCATCTTTCCTTCTTGCCTCTCAATCTTTCCGACGATTCTATGGTGTGTAGACTGTACTCCTTCTCTCTTTCTTCCTTTTAATAAGGAATTTGATAGTAGCTTATCCATCCCAGGCTTACGGTGGTTCAGCCAATGGCTGCTTTTCAAATTGTGACCTAGCCGATGATATTTGATCTCTGTATCAATTCAATGAATGCATGTGAAATGACGTGGTCCGCTGTAGATTGTCCGCCGTAACTTTAACATCCGCCGTAGATAGCCATTATCCCCAAAAACTTTGATTCTCATGGTCCAGGTTTAGAAGAACAATGGTACATCGAGTAATACACCCGCCGCTGGAAAGTTCGCTGGCGGACATCGCTGGCCGCCGGTGGATATCGGTGGCCAACGTTGGCCGCTGGCACATGGTGATCGACGGTGTGCGCCAAGGATTACGACACCGGCCAGTGCGATCCGACGGATCCGTTACCCCGCGCTTTGGCCAGCGGAATCCACTGGATAACACCGAAAACTGCTGGAAATTGACGGATTATTCTAATGGGAAACCCGGTTTCCCGAGAAACCCTCACCGATCAGGGAAATCTTTCATTTTTCTAATGAGAAACCCTGCCGGGACTTCCGGTGATGCGGCTTGGCATCAAAATTCCCCTTGCACTGTGCACTGATGATTCTCAAGAACAAATTGTTGCTAAGATCCTAAATCACCGGCATAGATTTGAGTGTTTACATTTTGAGTGTCTGGAGCAGCGGCACAAAAAGCCGCGTGAAATTACCAATATTGATTGCATCAAATCGCTGCTCTCACGGTTCAATTTTCAGCAATTTGATTCTGGGGCACTCTTTTGATGCCATTAATGCTTTAATATGAGTGCCTTCACATGGTACCTTCTCAATTAACTCACGCCCAATTTTGAGCCCCACTCAAGGTGAGTTCGTCTGAAGTGATCATCTAATCATCTTTAATCTGTTGTACACCATTGCAACCAGCACAACTCATCGTGAACAAGTTTGTGACTCACCTGCAATATCACAAGAGGTTGGCGGTTATACCGCATGTCTAACACGAGGGAGAGCCGGCATAGAGGAGCAAACTCGGCCGGGCCGAGCGCGCGGCTCGGCCATCGCAATCGCATGCAAGAACTTATCTAAGTCCTCACCCGGAGGACACACACCAATGTACGCTATGCCGTTCAATGTGCATATATAACTTACCTGAATGCTCCAATCTGAATTCCCTGAACAATGCACGGTGTTCATTCTTCCGGGCATTGAAAACAACACATCTCTCAGAAATTGTCCGGTGCCAAGTCCGTCTACCCCCGAAGATTTCGGAGGGGTTTCTCGAGAAACCCGGTTCCCCGATAACACCCAATTTTTAGAGGGGGGTTTCTCGGGAAACCGGGTTTCCCATTAGAATTATCCTAAATTGACCGCAGGATGTTTCTCACGAGTGCGAGACCAAGGCTTGAAACTTTCGGAGGAGTTTTAGCAGGAAGGAGCCGGCGAGGAATGAATGTGGATGGTCATGTTTGGATCTTTGGTACAACTAAATTGAATCCTAGCAATTGTGAGGATGAGTGCACTTGAACCAATGTCCTGTTTCTGATCTCTCCCTCTGACCTGCTCCAAATAGGTATCATTTATTTTCCCGTGGTATTTTCTATGGCCGGAGCATATCGTTCCAATGCTCAGGGTTATCGACTTTTGCAGTACAATCTCTGCCTGTAAACTTAGTTTCCCACGGTTCATATCACCCGGAACGCTTCCAATACACGAGCGGTTAAAACACAATAAAATTCAATTAGCTCAGTACACTATCTCAGTGGTCATTGGTGGTCGAGACAGCGATAAGTCATCCCAGAGAATACAGAAAATGCCAGCAAAATACACCCATTCCCATCGGAATGCGGTGAAAACCGCCGGAAATCGGTGGGTGTTGTTGCGGAAATGTACTCATTCCCACCGGAATGCGAGTGGAATTCAGCGAGAGCTCTTACACAAATATTCCGGCCATTCCCAGTGGAATCCGCTGGAATTCGCTGGGCGACAGGTTCGTTTGATGAAATCCGTGAACCCCATTGGCCCGGCATTGGATTTCCGTGGAACACGATGCCGCCCGCTGTCGATTAACCGGTTGCCACCTCCGCGTATATTACTGAAAGAGAGCGCAACGCGACGCCGAGAGATCGATGCAAGATCATGATCTGGCCCGTGCTGATGCAAGATCAAGGAAGTCCGTCGAGCAATCGCTGTTTCGTAAGTCTTGGTCTGGTCAGTGAGTTTATCTTCAAATAATGATGTCTGAGAACAGCAAGACTACTCACAGACTAGGGCGGAAGGATTAAAAGAAGGTGGGAGTACAAAGTTTCCAATCACAATCTTGATGGTGTGATTGCCGAGATTGTGAAAACACAAGGAAACGCCAACCTTGACCTCAGAAAGAAAACCGCTGTGATGTGGACTGCGGTTATTGTACTAGAATCTGGCCGTGGAATTACGGTCAAACTGCAATACAAATGTTGTACGTCCTCTAGAGGGAAATAAGCGGGCTAGAAGCGCTCTTTACTTCTACGCAATGATATTTTTAAATGGTGGTGGTGGTGTATACAGACTTCTCTTCTGCGAGTAGCAGATTTTTAGAGAAGGCGCTAGGTTCCTCGAGAGTTTGGTCTCTCGTTGGGGGCTAGCCTTCCGAGAAAGACGCGATGGGAGATTCTTCTACACTCGCGCGAAGGATTGGCGCTCCGCGATGTGAAGTACGCTCCTACTCGGTAAACCCGGGTATTGTGGTGTTTTCGTATCTCCTTGCCTCGTATAGGGCGCGCAAGCAGTTTCTTCAGAACTGGGTAAACGCAGTGCCGTCAGATTGTAGCGCGCTCCTTCGCAATCTGAATGATTGTTATATCCGTGCAATCCAGTCTTTCAATTTTTCCCATTATCGGTTCTGGTCGCACTCAAACTGACTCCGATTGTGCTCCCGTCACCTCCGGACACATCGTTACACACTCTATAATACCCTGCACCATTCCGGTAATACTCCGGCATCACTCCGGCTTACTTCCGTCGACCATGGTCCACCAGTTCCCAGACCTATCCCGGAATACATAGCTCTCATCCAACGGTGGATTGCCGAGTACTTTCCTATTTATCATCCACTTCACCTTCACCACTCCATCTTGTCTTGGCCACCTCCGGCCTCACTCCTCACCTCGTTCACCCTCCGGTCATTCTGGTTCACCGTGGCTCAGCCACATGGCACCGCCGCACTCCATGGTACATTCCGGACTGCGATTACATCATCACTCCGAACTCCGGTCCTCCACGTCCCTTGGTTGAGCTCCGCTTCACCCGCGTCGCCTCAGACCCTGCTCCTATGCATACGAACGTCTCCGGAAGTCCTGTCAGCTATCTCCGGAATGACTGCTTGCTTCTATGTCCGCTCCGGCGACCCGGAGCTCCCAAATCGCCAACCAGTACCTCGGACCTTGTCCATATCGACTACCCACGTACCGGTCAAACCTCCGGTGCACTTATACCTCCTTCGCCTATGCTCCCACGCTCCTGCTCAAACTCCGGTCACTTCGGACATCTCTCCGGAATTCGGAGTCACCGGAGACATCGGACTCTTGTCTGGATCATGCGGTATCATGCCTATTCACTCCTTATCCATTTATCCGTTCCTTATCACTTCTCTTCTATTGTTTCAACACCCACATCACTTCTCCTTATTGTCTTCTCACATGCTGCGCCTTCTCATCATACTTCCATCATTCCACATCGCTTCTTTATCTGCCTCAAGGCAGGTATCTTCACATTATCATCTTATCATTCTTCTATCCATCTATCCATCTATCTAACCATATGCTTTGCCTTCCTTCTTTATTCACTTCCTATTATTCTTCATATTCACTTGACCTATTCTGCCGCAAGGTAGTCTCTTCTTCCACATGGCATACTCTGCCTCATGTTACTTATTCCCTTCTGTACTAATTACCTGACTCTAGTATTTATACCGGTACTTTACTTCCTGTAAACTATCCGGAAAATTAACGTTGTTTCCATGTTTCCTCTTCATGGACTGTTGCCAACCGTCTCAATCGTCTCTTGAGGTTCTTGTTCATTGCCTCTTGACATCCCCCTCGTTATGGCCTTGCTCCCGTCTCCCTCTGGTTCTCTCCGGGACTCCGGTCACCTCTGGTCTCCGGTCGCGTCTCCGGAACCTTCGGTCACGTCCCCGGAGTAATCGCTCGGCCATACCAACAACTGCGGTACAACTCCGGGTTGCCTCCTGCTTCTTGGATATGCCTCCGGTCCACTCCGGCTCGCTCCTTCTTGCTGATCGCTCCGGTCCGTACCGGACCTACGCCGGACGACTAACCAACTATACCGGCGACTGCCCTTGCATCTCCGGTCCAGGCTATCCGTGTCTCGTCACCATCTTGAGCTAGTACTGCTCGGACCTTGATATCGGACACATTCCCATCTCGCAGCCCGAGGCCAGTCAATCGGTCACCCTTGCTGAGTTGTGGTGTTCCGAGAAGGGCTGATCTAGACATCTGTTCATCTCCGAGTATCGGCTTGGTCCGGCTCTGGTCATATGATCGGATATTCCTCATACTCCTTCCTCTTGGCTCAGCGACATAACAATGATGGTGCGTGCGCGAATAGCCAGGCGCAAGGCGCCTTTCTAGCTAGTCGAGGGAAGTTCGCCGAATTGGATGGGGGAAATGGTATAGTCGAGTTGGTAGAAGGCGCCTTCTCGATAAATGCGCCCTACGCACGCAAAGTGTGCGTTATGGGCGCCAAAAGTCAACAGTTTCACGCAGCCTGAGTAGGTCTGCTGGCTGTTTGGAGGATCGCGCCGCGCTTTTCTTCAACCGAACGCGCGCTTCAACACCTGTTATTTCCAACGTTTCCTCCCTTCTTGTCTAGGAGGTTTATCGCACAGTTTCTATTCTGTACAACCGCGGTCAAGGTGACCCTGTTACCCCACTCTCGTGAAGGCACACTAATATATTTGATTTGACAATGTACTGGATTAGCGCCTCCCGTTTTAATGGGAGCGCCTTTCCTTTAGCAGTATGCAGTGGAGGTAATTAGATACCTTGTCCCTCCTTCGCGCCCTCCTTATATACCTATTCCTTGCTTCCCCATTTGTCCATCTCTGGCGGCCTTCTCCAAAGCGCGCTCGCGCTCTTTTCTTCAAACTGCGCCGGCCTTTCTTTTGAACAGCGCAGCGCTTCGCGCCTTTCCTCGTAGCACCCCGTGCCTTTCTTTAAAATAGCCCTCAGCGCCCTTCCTTGGAATAGCGCCCCGCGCCTTCTGTCCCTGCGGCGCCTGCGCGCGCCTCTTTCCTGCGTGTGGCGCATTCTCTGTTAGGCGCCTTTTTCTAGTGTTTGTTGGTAGGGGCGCTTCGTCATTATTTTCCATCGCGCCTTTTTCAGATAGCTCTAGTTGCAAGTTTCGAGGCGCGGATATGGCCCAGTGGCGTAATGGTATCGCGCGCAGTCGTTATTGCAACGTTATTTCCCTTTAACTGCGAGCTCCTCGTTCGATTCGAGGTTGGGCCTGTTTTTGGTGAGGCGCTTTTGGTGAGGCTTTTTCTTTAGTGGCGCGTTTTCTTGGCAAGTCATTGACAGACGTGCGCGACTCGTTCCTGATCACGGCCAGATAGCACAGTGGTTAGTGCGCGGATTCTTGATAGGCTCAATGGCAATATTTAATCTGCTACCCTCGTTCGATTCGGGGTCTGACCTTTCTTCGTTCAAGGAACGAAGCTACCTCTTTTTATTCGCGACAGCGCGCCTTTATTTTCTAACCATAAGTGCGCCGGTGGATTCCGTCGCGATGCGCCCCCTTGTAATCTTCGAGTGTGCAAGTCCACGGTGCGTCATCAATTTCCCCAAGTGTGTTTTGAATGCCCCGCGAGTAAGTGCGCCTGCAACTTCCCGAAGCGCGCCAGTGACTTAAGTTCCAAAAGTGCGCCCGTGATTTAGCCGTCAGGCTTGAAAAGTGCGCCAAGTGATTTCCATCGGTGATTTCCCGTGCAAGTGCGCCAGTGGAGCCGTCGCCCTGAAAGGCGCTTTTGTTCTCCGTGGCAGGGCGTCTAGAGCTAATCACAAAGTGATAGCTCACACCGCATGTTGTTCCCTGACTAGGGCTCTGCTCAGCCTGCAATTATTAGGCACCTACAGCATAATTTCAAAAAGAAATTGACGGACACTTATTAACCTTTGCCGATGAACACCGTTGCGCAGTGCTTTTACCCATGGAATCCTCTGTTATTTGACAAGTTCTAATGTTCTCTCTCCAGGGATTGGGAAGAATCAATAGCTGAGTGCAAAAACCTGTCTCCGGCTTGCCGGGAAAACCCTCTCTGGGATCTCGGGGGTGCTGAATTTTCTATCCAACAAGCCGCGGCCGCCGATGGTCGGATCTCCTCGGATCACCGTTCAGTTGACTAAAATGAGCCATCTATCAGCGCGCGCCGCGAAATTGGTGCATCAATCACCTCTGGGCTTTCATCGGGTTTTTAAGTTTTTTCAAGTTGACGAGAAGAGAAAAAGAGGGGAATAGGGATATCTAGGTTCAATAAATATTATCTGGCAACACATTTGAAGATTGTGTTTGCTAGTGCACGCCCCACTATGGATTCAATCCTGAAAGGCTGAAGTTCGTTTTTCTGGCCGCGGCCAACTGTTAATCATTCGGATGCACTCGGGTCACGGAGTAAAAATTACATACATGGTGACCGGATGTACCCCTGCTGTCATTAATGAGCCGCGAACTCAACGATGCAAGATAATCCTGCTGCAACTGCTCAAGGGTCTCGGTGTACATAGCCCCAGAGGTTTAGGCTTGGCGGCATGACTCGGCTTGTCTTGCCGAAGTGTTCGGGGCTCTCGAGCCGGTCAGTGGGCCTTGCCTGTTACAGTGTGTCCTTGAGTGCAGAGAAATCTGGAGAACGATTTTGCGGCCATGGAAGGAAACTTTACAATGGCCCAATCTCGACTTGTTCACCCACGGAGATGATGTCCTCACGAACCTTGAGTGCGAGGAAAATGATGCGAACATCATTAGATTGATGCGATTGGGCTGATGCGAACATCATTGGATTGATGTGATTGGATTGATGCGAACATTATTGGATGAATGTGATCGCCGATTGGATTGATGCAAGGATTTCGTCTTGCTGATTTACTTGCCGGTAAAAAGGATTATGACCAATGGACCGTCAAAGGTCCTGTGTGTCTGTAGGCCTCACTTGCTTGAGGTCAGTAAAGTCAAAAATTTTGACAACTACGCCGGCGACGTGTTGAACTTGTAATTAGATCAGTTTCAAGCGCCAGAGCTCGTGAATACTCACACTGGAGGGTCGGTAAAGGCACTAAAATAGCTTATAGCTTACCCGTAGGTTTAGGGGAGACCCGCATCACTATCTTGCCTCAATTAGGCTCAAAGTACCGGGAACAGAATTTCTATGTGCTTACATCAATATCAGATCCAAGTCAAGAGTGTCTGTTCTGCGGCTCTTAATTCAAGAACTGCACAACTTAATGCATGTGCACCACCAGGTTCCCATGCTTCTGCCACTCATCTCGTCATCCCGGACGTTCTGTTGAGTTCGTACGGAGTTGGGTGATGTTCCTTACCCTTTATGTTCTGAGGCAGAATGTCTGCCAGTGCTACAACAAATCAGGTGTGAGTCCGTGGTTTTAGTGTCTGTTTATAAGAGACTAAATATTTGTCGCCGGTGTCAGTTCAATAATCCTTGAGCGTAAAGCACTTTCTTCTTGCTCTACATAATATAAACCCCAAAGGCCGGAGGCCAGACTCGTACTGCCATGCGCCAGCAATGGCCTCAAAGCCCACGTACCAGGTTGTCGAAGAGGAAGAAATGAACGAATATATCGAACAGAACTGGAGTTAGTTTTGAGACATGTGTATTACCGGCGGTGGGGGCAAGCAGGCCAGCCATAACCAGAGGAGCAAATCCCTTGAGTTCGTTGCATGCTCGCCGGTCAATAAGCATTACTGTACCATTACATTCAAATCGACAGTCACGCGTCACGCACCCCCCTATCGATATCGAATTTTAGTTGCGGTCACGCATCACGGAGGTCGGTGTCGAATAGGTCCAGCAGTTCATCACGCCCGCGAAACAGTATAAAAAATTGCTGTGACTCACTACCCTTGCTGTGTGTGTGGTTTGAACCACATTGTACCCACAACTCTGGAATTTAGCTGCAGTATTGAAAATGTCCTGCAAAAAGGATTCAAAATAAGATATCCACGAGGATTCAACACACTGTGCAAATATTTCTGTGCTATCGCAAGAAATTACCTTCAACAGAAAGGTAAGATCTGCGGCCGATGTCGAACTTTTTTTTCTTGTCACGCACCTTTCGGGTGGCTGTCGAGATGTCGAATTGGTCGAACCAGTCACGCGTCACCCCCCCTGTCGATTTGAACGTAATGGTACAGTAGTTCGAGCGCCAAGGAAATACAAACTCAGTGGACCGGCGCCACATCCGACCTTCATCGGTGCCGCTACTTTCTTATCGATTTCCTGCGCCATCGTGGTCACTTCCGCAACACCTAAGGGAGAGTTCGCGCGATCACGCGAAGCCCAAGATGAATATTCCGCAGGGCTCGAACGTAGCGGAAAAATCCTGGATGGTGCCTTGGATGGTGCCGGTAATGTCAAACACGTTGATCAGGTGGATTTCCATCCGCCCACCGCTCCTGCGTCCGCGCGCGATGGTGTCCGCCTACATCGGGTCGGTATTCTGGTCCTCTGGAGGGTAGACACACCGTAACCTGGTCTGTAGTGGGAGAGAAAGATTTACAAAACAACCGAATCGATCTAGGCGATCGGCGGGGAGCGTTGAGCGCGACTTCGAGCGCCTAGCCACGTTCACGTAAGTTCAAGGCGGGGAGCATGCAGGACGAAAATTGGAGCCATAGGCCCAAAACTGCGCTGGATGCTCGCCTTTCAAGGTGGATGACGCAAAAATGTACATTTTTCTTTCTTTCTACCATCCTTGCATACATGTAGGGCCTGTCCAGAGTTGTTAAAGGCGCAGGCGGAGGGAACGCGCAAACGGGATGGTGGTGGTAAACTCAGGTAAATGGGGAGACCCAGGTAAGAGGACCCCAGCTGCGTTCGTTAAGCCTCAATCCCGCGCCGGTCCCAAGCCGGTCCACGCCGCACCGTGTCACTTTCAGCCCGCCTAATCTCGCCTAATTAACCATCTTGCTAACCGTGCTATCAAGGTTCAGTACCCAAATCGTGTGGGAATGTCCACTGAAGTGAACCCAAGGGGGTCCAAAGATAAGGATAGCCGGCATGGGGTAGGGGGGGGGGGGGGGGGGTCCGAAGGCCTGAAAAAAAACTTTTGTAGGTCAAAAGTTTTAGAGCCAAATTTGGGTTTCAGAGGGCTGCATTGGTGTGCCGGTGGTTAGAATTGTCTCTAAACGGCGATTTGACGCAATCCGCAAGCGATTGGGACTTGTTTCGGCTTCTTCCGGCCCATCAGACTCGCATCAGTTCGGCATTACCACGGCAAACAATAATGATGATCATGATGAGAGCGGATCTCTATTTTTTCTCTTGACACTCATTCATCATGGCGGACGACAGCCTGCTTGAACAGCAATCGAACTCCGCCCCTGTGCAGGAACACGTCGTGAAGCAGAATGGCCCTCAGAATACCGAGGTTGAATCTAGAACCGACCTGTTGGCGAATCCCGCATTGCGGTCAAGATTGAATTCGAGGCAGCGCAAGGTTCCTTTCCTGACAAATCACTTCATTTATGCAAGAAAAGACATTGAACATGACTTTCTGTAGCTGCTCCAGAACCTTGAACACGACGAGCTCCAACGTGTCGTCGCCGCGGTACTCTCCCAGCCCCCTCCCATAAAATCGGAACAACCCCCGTATTCGCCGACATCATTCAACGATCGCGCGTTCGAAATCTCCCTCTTAACCCAGAGACTAGGGGCGCCGGAGTTCGAAATCGGTTCGGACGGCAGGATCAGAGTCCGCGGAAAGCCAAATTAAGCTAGACTTATATCACCGGTGCTGTATTTAGACACAAGAGTCAACTTCAACTACCTTCGTTTTGCCCTCGATATTAATGACGGGGTTCGACTGCTAGATTTCTTTTGCTTCGAAACGAATAACTGGAAATCTTCCCTATGTTTGTTCGGGGATTGGCTACCGCCTGTAAAACAAATACTGGCATCTTCATCAATTTTCACGGTCTCGTGCTGCATCACGTCCACCACACGTTCAGAGAAGTCGTGCACGAATGGCCAAAAGCGGGAAGAAAAAGAAGGTAAGTTTAGCATGTTATATGACATTCACAGCGGCTCAGAAAAAACCCAGTCGACCGGCAACGGATACGACGCCACCAGCACGACAACTTGCCCCGACTGCCATATCTCTGTCAGTATTAGCTTCGGCGCTCTACAAAACCTGGACAACCACAAGGGCTCAGACAAATGTCTTGCCCAACAAGCAGAAAACACCAAGAAGGCAACTGTGGGCCCCATGTCCCGATATCTGGTGAAACGCCCACCTCAGGTTCCCTCCACCGTCTCGGCTCCCGTCGCCACTCTTGGACCTACTTTTGAGACCAGGGTTGCGCCCCCCGGCATGGGACCGGCGCCTCGAGACACGGACGGGGATTGGGATGACCGTTTTAATCACGCCGTCGCCGCGGGCATGCATGCAGCCCCACCCCCAAAGGTCTGTGAAGAGGCTCAAGATCTTATGCGGGAGCTCCGAGCGTGGATCGGAAATATCCCAGCTCACTCGCCCCCGGCTGATTCCACCCACTCCCTTGCAATTTTCGCATCAACTGCCATTCCTGATTGTAAACCGGTCGACGACTGGGATCGTGTACTCCACCCGTTGATGAAGAGGGTCTTTGGTGTCGGTGAACTGGACTTGGAGGTGTCGGCGGAATACATTAATACTGGGCAATACGGACTCACTGGGTTCTGCGACTTCGTTGATGTCCTTATTACGAAGCGCGGGCTTCGTGGCGAGCACATTCGGCGTTATTTCAAGTTTCTGGTGCAGGCAATTCAGCGCCGGTAGGTTTTCCTCTGTAATCTAAACTGCAGACTCACCTCATATCCATAGCTTTCCGTCTCAAACTGCGGCGTCTATTCGGGCTGCCCCCCGGCCAATCGATGATGAACTGCCTCGCATGTTGCCGGCCGCCGATGAAGACTTCACATCTGAAAGCGGGAAAGTGCACCCCTGCGGTGGACTGATTATTCAGCTCCTTCCTGGGCGCTCCCCTCATACCGATTATCCGTTCGGTCTCCACCAACAATACTCCCTTCCGTGGGACTACTATTCCAGACGCGACCTGTTCTTTCTGCAGTCGCATTATTGTTCCCAGGACTTGGTCGCCGTCGGGCGGGCATGCGCTTCCTGCGACAGCATCGCGCGCAACGATATATTCCGCGGCATCGTGCAGCGAATGCTGCTGGGATATAAGGAGGGCACCCCCTTTATCTACATGCCGATTTCTGCTCTGATCGACACCGCGCGGAAGAAGGTTAATCAATGTCGGGACCTAAAACTCACGAAGCTCAACGTTGTTCGGAAACTAACGGGGAAAATGTCGGCACTTGACGAGCACAAGCAATTTGTGATGGCCGTCGCAAGTGGTGGCGTCCACCGTGTGGCCCAACTTGTACAGGCATGCTTGAGCAACGGCGTTGGCATTGCTGGAATCGTAGAGCGCTACCATCGTGCATGCCGGGAAGTTTATAATCCCAAGGGCTTCACCGAGGACGACATGATGCTTGGGTTGCTGATGTTGCGCCTTGGCGGGGCTCGCGTTGCTGGTATCCTTCACCGTGCAACCGGGTTGCCTGGTCTGTCGACGTTGCGCGCGAATACAGTCATCCGAGCGCTTCGTGCTTCGCCAGGGATGCCGACTGTGCAGGAGATTGAAGAAAATATCGAGGCGTGCGCGGAGGCGGAACCGGTGCCAGTGTCGACAGGTTCCAAGGTTATTGTCCATCGTGTCCTCATGATGGACGAGATTGCCGTTGAGAAACGCCCGCGGTGGGATGACAAGACGAACAAAATCCTAGGGGCTTGCAGAGAGTGCAGTCACAAGGTTTCGCTCGAGCTCAATACCGCTGATGACCTTGAGGTCTTCTTTAATGCATTGGATGAAGGAGATATCCATCTGGCGTCTGAGGTACGCGATTCTTTTCGGAGACAAGGGCAGACAGATGTAGATCACTTACCGTATTTTCAGGCTACCGTTGCCGCGTTCGGTGTCCTCTCAAAAGATCCGCGGGTTTACAGCCCACGCCCGTGTTGCATCTCTGGGACCGATAAGCATGAGAAAGGACCAGAGCAGGCGCAATTCATTCGGCGGATCATGACGGCGGGGAACAACAAGCGCGATCGCGGCGACATCCAATACCGCACACTGTGTATCTCATCGGATGGCGAGGCAAAACGTGGTTCCGCTCTCGTCCTGGAATGCATGAATCGAGACTTGAGCGAGGACTCTCCCATTTACGACCTCCTCCACCCGCTGCCGTTGATGAACCTCCGAGTCGGCGCAGACGATGTCACTGCTGACAAGGATTATCGCCATGTTCTGAAAACCTTGCGTAACCTCTTGATGCGCCTCAAAGGAGTCAACGTCCTTGGCCTTGTAGTTACGCCGGCGCTCATCACAGCACATCTCCTCGCGGCAGGACATTCCCGGCAACAAGTTCATTCATTCCTCAATCCGAACGACAAGCAGGATGTTTATCTCGGGTATCAGCTGCTAAAGGCACTATGGTCGCTCCCCGCGCTGCCTCCGGACGCCGACCCTGGTATTGCACGAACCCGAGAGGCTCTGCGGCTGTTGGGGAAGCTCGGATACCACCTTCTCATGCCATACATCGCCATCAATCTTTCCCTCCACGAGCAACTCGTTCATCTCAGTGCCGCCGCACATATCCTCTTCATCCTCTATTCCCACAAAAAGGCCGCCACATCCTTCATGGCGAATCAAACCTACGTGAACCTCATGATTATGATTAAAAACGTATTTTTTTGCGTTGCCAAAACCAAGATCGACATTCCTGACGGCGAATTCTTCATAATCTTGCTGGGAACAGATCGCCTCGAGGTTCTCTTTGGCCTCATTCGGACTGCAGTGGGAACCGACGCAAATGTGGATGTCTATCAGCTCGGCACTCGCATTTCACATCTCACCGAAAGCACCATTATCCTAGCAAGCCGACCGCATTGGGACCGCAGCCCCCGTCGACTGAAATTGCCCATGATCATCAATGAAGCTGGAGACATTAGCCCGAACGCGGACCATATCAACCCAGCCGCGTGGATAGGCGACACTCACGTCGGCAATGTTACGCCCCTCACCGCATATCTGCAAGGTCGCCACATCGCGGAGGGACTCATCGCGTGTGGTCGGGAAATTCTTACCGAGGCCGTGCGCACAAAGTGCGATATTTTTTCACCCCTTGGAGCATCTCTCATCCACTACTTGGACGAGGACTCTCCCGACGACTTCGAGATTGATCCTGAACTCCTTCGAAATGCGGGCTTGTCCCCCGAGTCGGACCCGTCACCTGCCGATTCCACGGCTGCGAATGATGGCAACTCCTCGTACAACCCCGACGGTGATATTGAAGACGCCCTTGCAATTGCTGAACCGCAGGGCAAATTCACACCGCACATCCAGATTGACGGTAAATTGGTACCGAAGGCCAAAGCCTTGGCTGCAATGATGAGGCACCGAAGCACTCGCTCATCCACTGATCGCCTGAAACGCGTTGCTGGCTTGCCAAGTTTCAACCCAACGATGGACGGCTTGGGCACAGTTTCGGGCAGTGTCCTCGGGGTGCCTTCTCTGCGCGTGGGAAACCCGGTAGCACTTGTGGTGTCGTGCGAGGCGCAGTTATTTCTTGCCGTTGCCCAGGTTAATAACCTGCTCCTTGCGTCGAGTTCGGTTCAGTCAATCGATCTCGAAATGCTCAATGATTCTAGCGCCCGAGTGTCTGTTCAAATTCTTCGGCTTCTCCCCGCCACTATCGCCGATGATCCCACCAAAAAGCACGACTGGTGCTGGTCGTTGAATCACGAGGCGACTTGCACCAACGTCTCTGGAAATCTCATCCATCCAATGAACCCCGACGTCTCTGTTTTACGCGTCGGAAAGCCCACCTATCTCTTCGACTCCGCCACCTTGATTGCCGCAGCTGCAACAATTCACGAGCAATTGCGCGCCGGCGACCGTCTGCTGGTACCCAAGGTCAAGCGGACCAACACTTTCCCATACCGGCACAGTGGTAAGTGATACGGTGGTATGAAACTCCCGCTGATCTTTTTTTTATAGGCGGTGCATGCTTTCTCGTTGAGCATGAGGGTACTGACCGCCACGGAGCCGCCGCGGACGATTCTGGGGTTTGCACAAAATGTGTTCCCAATGTTACGTTGGAAGCTAACGGACAGCGGGTACTGGAGCACATGGGTGGCCACATTCTCTTCGATCCAGCCTTCTCTTCTGCTGTGCAACAGCCCTGCGGGATCTGTGGTCGCTCATACGGACTCTGCAAATTGCATTTTAAGTCGAGCCGTGGGACCTCCGCCGCCAGACAAATTGACTGGGCTCGCTCAACTTGCGGCAGTCCCATGACGTTCAACATGGCATACGCTTCGGTCTCCAAGGATGCAGACTCACCTTGCTCCAATCATGCGGTCCAGTGTTCTCTGTGCGACAAAATTGACCCCCTGGTTTGGACTTACAACCTCGCTGCTCATTGGCAGAAAGACCACGGCCGCCCGTCCGGTCCAGCCACCTACAAAAGCGGCGAGAATCATGTCGAATACAAGATGGGCAAGAACGAGCTTAAATGGATGAAGGTTAAGTGGAACAACCGGTTCCAGAAGTCGAAGACTACGAAAAATAAGTCAAAGTCCAAGCATTCCACGCTTCAGATATCGGTGGCTCACAAGTCATCTATGGCGCTTCGGTGCGTGGCCAAATATGTTGAATTGAGTCCATCTCAACCCTGCCACTTACATTTGTTGTTCAGCGACGTCGCGAGTGAAAATGCGGCCATTAATTCCACCCAAGAGTTGCGCCGGTATGTTTGAAGTCTCCCATGCTTCCTCATAATAACTGCTCACACACTATACCTAGGGCCGTCGTAACAAACGGCCCACTTTCCGTCGTAGAAAACGCCCAACCTTCTGGGCTTCCAGCTAGTTGCAATGACGCTCCCGATCGCGACGAGTATGTTTGGAATTTTCGTTGTAGGCTTTATGATTAATTATTATCTAGGGACATTGTGGCAAATGACCCAAATCCTGAGTCTCTTATTTCCGAGGCGGCGCCGGCTATCCAGGACGACGAGGACGAGTTTGGGTATGAAGCACCTGACGTTCTTTCTCCAGGACCCATGCCAGATTCATATCCTTCTGACATCGATGAACCCGAGCCGGTCGAGGTCCCCCTGGCTACCATGCCAGATGAGGCCGAGAATGTCGAGGCGGAGCCATCTGCGGAGCCCCCAGTCTTCGGGGACTTTGTGCCTGTCGGTAACGGCGGTGATTGCCCACCTTTAATTGAGGGCCACGAGACTCGAACTAAACGCAAACGTCGTGTGTATAACACCAAGGCCCCGTGCGAGTGCGGAGATATTCTGAGTGATGCCGAGCGCCAGGATGTCGATTCCGGTGTTCGTTGCACCCGCGCTGGTTGCGAGACTGAATGGGTTGGTCGGAGTGTTTCCAAAAATTGACAAATATTGACCAATTCTTTAGTACCATTTTGCTTGTGTTGACGAAGTTCGGAATATCAGGACCTGGGTCTGCGAGTCTTGTTCAGATGCCAAACGTCGAAGAAGGGATTAGATAGTGTTTGTTAATCCTTAGTTGGAGTCGGCGGGAAAAACGGACTTTATAAATGGCGAACGGCCCTTCAGTGCAGGATTTTGCAGTACATGTGCTCTTTCATATATGGGCTGTTCTTACAAATTTCTCCGCCTGTAGTCTCTTTGCCCCCGTGTTCTGGAATTCTTTTTCGACCGCTACTCCGCCCATCACCCCAAAAAGGCAATTTCCCACGGGGGGGGGGGGGGGGGGGGTACCTCGAACCGCTGAAAAAAAACTTTTGTAGGTGATATCTTTTTTTCTTATCTTTGGATCCCCTTGAGTGAACCGCATCTTACTCTCCAATGTCCATGCTCTCAGGCTGCTGCTCAAAATTTTCTCATTGTCTTCTCCATCAGCTTCTTATGCTGTTGGATTGCCGGTATGTTGCCGTTTTATGCGTGGCCAACAGCATTGTGAGCTTCTGAAATAGAGTCATCAACATGTGTAGTTCATTTCCCGCAGAATTTCTGCAAGAGCGTGAGAGGGAGACGTAAGTCCACCATGCCCCTCACTTGCGTGGAGAGTTGTCCCTTACATGTGATTTCGTTCATCTGCTAGTGCAAAATGTCCAAAAGTTGCCGTGCGTACCGGACCGTAAGACTCTCCCCCCAGGCCTACCGTAAACGCCCGTATACTGGAGGGCCCGTCACCTCAAATTCCGCATATCTGTCGGCAGGCCGAGACTTCCGGGACCTCTGACACAAGCTTCACAGCTTTATTCTCCGGTTTCAACAGCTTTACAGCTTTCATGCTTCTTCCAGATCAGCATCCTCCCTTCATTTAAATCGAAGTGGTGGGGCGTATAAAGGCTGCGCGGCCTTGGTACGACAAAGCAACCCGGGAAATGCGGTCCTTCCTCATCTTCCCCCGGGCAAAGCTCAAACTCCTCCCCAATTGGGCTCCCCACAGAGACAGTACTCTGCCCGATGTATTGTGGACCTCTCTATGTGCTCTGCGAGATTCAGCCGACGCCTACCCGCCGTTGAAGAGCGCCGTCGGCGGCGTCCTTGCATTGTGGGATATTGCAGAGGTACTCACCGATGTTCCGCCAAAAACTCCAAGACCGATGCGCGCGACATTGCACTGCGGACCAAGGAAATTATTGATGTCATCGCCGACGCAGTCCCTGATGGCTCAGATATCCCTCCGACGATGCTGCAGAGCATTGAGCGATTCACAATGTGCGCCTTCGATATTTTGCTTAGAACTACGCTCATCTTCATTCGATTATGCAGTGCTCTCGAGGAGATTCGGATCAGGATGGAGGCCGTCGCACTCACGGGTGGCCTCTCACGTCTCACCCACCTGCGACGGAACGAACACACTCTGCAAGCGATTAAAGCTCGGCTAAATCAAGAGTATCAAGATTTTTTGGTGAGTCGTTTTCTCCCCGCCCTCTTCCGATTTTCTTTAATCAATGACAAATTCGATCAAGGTTGCCTCGGCCCTGCGCGCAGAATTGGAGCAGCAGAAAATAGCGGCGCAGCAAACACTTACACAATCCGATATCAAAACGGTTTCTGCGGCTACTGTGCGTTCTATTTGTTCGCAATGGAAATCGAGATTTATAGTTGCATTACTTCATCAGGGCACCATCCTGTGGCATTCGCGGCTTACCGTTTTTTTGGCACGCCCCTGACGTGTTAGTCCTCGTCCCTCGTTGAATTCGACGTCCTTACGGGTTGGCTCGCTGAACTTCGAAAACGGTACTGCTGACACCAGGAGTTTTGGAGTCTTCCAACCCCATACTAGGCCTGATTTTTCAACGTCACTGGGCCTGAGAACTATCCGTTTGCTCGTAAGGTACCGAGCCAGGGGAGCACGTAGCCCCCACGCCAGACAGTTTCCTATCCTGTTTTGTCACCGATACTTGCATTACCTTACAATCTTACTGTAATCTTACGCCTCTTCTGTGGCGGCGGCCTGTCAGCCCCGCTACTACTCTATCCTCACTCGCTACTACTCTATCCTCACCCCACGTACTAATTTTCGGCCCTCTTCTCCAGCCCTGGGCATTACACACACGTTGATTTTTTCTGTTCTTTGGTCGTTCCAGATATGATATTGTTTTGGTCTTCAACTTCAGAGTGACTGCAAATACCGCTGGGGTACCATATGCATTTCTGTTCAGAGGGTTCAGCTGGATCATTCTGGAGGTACATTGCACTATCCTTCAATTGGCACCCTCGTTCTGTCTTTATTCTGGTCAATAAACATGCTTTTAAACAGGTAAAGGTCGAGCCCGAACCCCTAGTTTTTACTGCTATCTGCGGAACTTGGGGCGCGGACCCAGAAAAATGATGTTTTCGGAAGAAAAAGTTGATAGATGGATTTGGAACGAAAAATCGCATCGCATGACACGCTAAGTAATTCATGTGGCAATGCTCGGCAGAGAATCAATTTACAGTAAGCAGAGTTCAGAGCAACTTGAGGGAGGAAAACTTTCCGTCACTTTCGGTGCAACTTTAGCCCTCCGACCAACTTCTGACTGATGTACCTTCCGAGATACCAAGGTTGATACGATCACCAAATTCCCGCAGGTTTTTCCTTTGAGTTGTCCTCCTTGCGCCCAAACTACCTTCCAGAACCTGTAAGTGCTCAATCAACGGACTAGCGGTTATTTGGTGTTGGCCTAGGCCGAAAATCTATTCAGATGCCAGCGGAAACCAAATTTTGACCTGAGCGTCTATAGACCGGTTTATAACACCCTGTTTACAAATGGAGAGTCAAAGACACTCCGTAATTGGGCTGGGAATTATAAACAGGACCCTCTCGCTAAAACCTAGACGATTGAGTAGATTGGGCGGGTTTTGGCATCGGCACATATCAACGAAGAACCATACACGGCCGCGGATTCAGTGAGTGCGAATCGACGGGAGTAAAGGTCCCTAGAACTCTGCTAGCGAGCTCATCAGACCCAGTAGTGTCACGGCATTACAAGAACGCCCAATTCTGGATCCGCGGTAAATTCACCTGAGGGTTTGGTCGGTTGGGTCCGGGGGCAGTGTTGCAGTTGTTAAGGCCTTGAGAGTTTGGTCTTAATAAGGGCTTAACACAAACTTTGGGGAGCCGCCCACAGTACAAATTCTTCCAGTGAGCCCTGCCCTGAATTTCGGGGTTAAATTCCTGCGCGAACACCGCGCGCTTAGGTTCGTTTGGCCGATATAAATCCGCGTTGTTTCTGAAGACCTGCGGCGGATACGGTCGCACCCAACCGGCCCAGTGCATACTTACGTACATTTGGTACCCTCGTTCGAACCGCGGGCAGGTCATTACTCATCGGTACGCCTTTTTTCCGCCCGGCGTGCAGATGCTTTCGCAAGGCATTGTTCTTCACTAATCAATTCGCGCTCGGGCGGGCAGTCATTCATAGCGTCGAATATCAATATTTGAAGTGATGGCCAACGGAAGCTCGATCTGCGTCACGGTCGCGAGAACCTAGACGATTGCGTAGATTGCGCGCTTTGGCACAGGAGTTCGATGAAGTACTGCGAATTGACGGGTAGCCGTGGGTAAATGGCTAGAACTCTGCTTAACGAGCTCCGAGTGACTTTTTACGCACTCCCTATGCGCGCGCCGCGAGATGACTAGCACGCGTCCATTTTTCTTTCCTCCTTGCTTACTATTATGTTTCTTTCCCTGTAAATTCCCCCATCACCGAACCCATCTCTCGCATCCACACAGTGACAATGCGAGTCCTTTTACTGATATTGATCCTACCGACACACTGGCAAATCCACCCTCCCATCTCCCACACGACACGTCGGGCTCGGGTATCCATGATATGCATTCCGTATCGTATCGTAAACAGGTAGTAGTGCTAGCTACGGGCAAAATAGGAACCAGTGCCGCTCAGCTATTGCACGAGCGGCACGATGACAAGGAAGAATCAATCTAAGGGTGACATATATAACACGCACGCGGACTCAAGCCTCCTCGTATCCGTCGAGAACGGCGTTGCGCAGCTCGCAGATCTCATCGCAGTGGACAGGCGGGACGCCGTCGTCCTCCTCCTCCTCGGGTTGCGCGTCAGGGGCAGCGTCGGCGAGACGCGCGGCGATGGCGTGGTGCCGGCTCTTCAAATCCTCGGCGCGGCGGTCGGGCTGACTGGTGTAGCCGTACCTGCGGGGCGTCAGCGCTGCGTTCGTGCGCGCGTGGAAACAAGGGGGATTCGGGGTACGGGGAAGCAAGGAAAAAAGGGCAAGGAGCAAGGGGAGAAGGGAATCAAACGCACCAGAATCCGAGGTCGCTAAGCGACCCCGCGTCCTTGAGGAGGGCATTCTTGGAGGTGGCGTATGCGTCCGGGGGTTTGCTCGCTTCGAAGCAGCCTAGAGTTGAGAGTTAGCGTGATGATTTAGCGTGCTGATACGGCGTGGAATAAAACCAAGGCAAGGAGTGGGGTGGAGTGGAAGAAATGAAAGTAAAGACGTACCGAACCACGAAGCACGATCGACGTACCCCGTCGAGTCCATCCACGAAAACGCACTCATCATGAACTCCTTGGTTTGCTGCTGGGAGGCCTTAGAGGCGGAGGTGACGCCGAGCTCGGTGACCCAGATGTTGTACCCGAAGCGCGAGTGCGCGGTGCTGACGAACTTTTTGAAGGTCGCGATGTCTTGGTAGGAGCCGTACCTACCAGCCAAAGTGTGAGGCGCGCAGAACGAATAGGGGTTAGCGACGCACCAGTGAACGGTAACAAAGTCAACGTGCCCCCCGCGCTTTTTGAGTTCGGCGAGGAAGCTCGCGGTCCAGTCGAGGTTCCACGCGACGGCGGGGCTGCCGAGCTTGACGCCCTTGGCCGCGTAGGGGTGGATCTCCTTCATCCACGTGTCGGCCGCGGACGCGGGCGACATGTTGGCCTGCGAGCTGATGTCGGGCTCGTTGAAGCCGAGGAGGTGCTGGGGCGTTTTCTTCGCCATTTCGGATTTGCGCGAGGACCATTGGTCCCATTTCTGCCTGGCGTCAGCTGCATGTGCGAATAGGAGAGGGATGGGTGGGACTGACGGAGGTGCCCCAGAACATGGGGACGTACTCGTTCTTTGCGGGCATCTGGGGGACGGAGCCGAATTCCCAGTCTGCATGTTGGTACAGTAAGAATACCATTTCCCCAAAAAAACCCTGAATGCTTACGGTGGTACCAGGTAACCTTTGGCTTGCCGCCGATGACGGGCGCAAAGTTGTTATCGGTGGCCCATGCGAGGCCACGGTCGGTTGCGTCTACAGCGCAGAGCGCCGTGAGGAGGGTAATAGCTAGTGCAAGAGAGGAAACCATTGGGCCTCTCAAAAAGAGCGTGGTGCGGTAATGAGCGTGAGGGTTGTGGAAGAAAGTCAGGCAAGGAAACCGAGTAATTAAATCCGATCATTTCAGGAGCTGAAACGATGAGGGGCGAGTAGCGAATGGCTTGGCATCCCTTGGCGCCACGCCGCCGAGGGATTCGCGGCGGGGCGATCCTTTTGAAGTATTTATAAAGCACACTGTCGAGGAAGGACTTGCGACAGAGCGCCCACTCTGGGTTCCTGCTCCAGTTCAACTTTGCTGTTTCCTTTTCCGCAGACCTGCCATCAAATTTAGCTCCTCATTGAATATGCCAAGGAACATCCAGCGCTCCTTTCAGTCATCCCAGTGACGTCTGGCTCAACGTTCATTCAACGTCTGTCGCAGAATGAGACACAATTACTCATACATAGCATGTTTTCTGTCTGGCAACCACTGGCTTGTTACGTTCACATCGGTGGCATGTGGATTGCGGGCGGATTTGCCGTACTTTTCGCCGATCGGCGATCGTCTATCACTCGGTTTATGTGCGTTCGATTTCGTTGGTTTGGAAGTCAGACCGCTGAACGGGCGAGAGTTTACCAGGGTAAACTTCGACATCCACATAGGACGCGCCGTAGAAACAAAAACGTGCAAATCGCCTGTGAGCCGAATTACTTACCCGTTGTCAATGGTCGCAATCTCCGCGCGTGAACGCTGACTTGCGTGTCTGAGATGATTCAGTTGAATGCGGGCTTGCTTGTCGGCAGGCCCGGTTACCCCGTCGAAAATACGCTGGCCTCTTGGATTATAGTTTGCGCCGGGCCAACCACCAAACATGAACCACAAACGAGTGGCCCAGAACTGGGTAAGAAACAAGAAACCCCGAATAATGACCCGGAACTGCGTGAAAGAAAAAGATATAAGATAATTTTGAGCCCATCACCCAAGCCCGAATCGAACGGGGTCCTGCCGAAACATCGGCATCTCGTGTAGCAGTTTGCACAGGTGTGGCACGCCGTTGTGCCTCGAGGGTTGTTATGCTGCAGAAAGAGGCGCGGGTTATGATCGCCTTGCGTTGACCGTCTGAACGCTGACTTGCGCGTACTGCAAGGTTTTGCGGCGTTAAACGCGGGCTTGTCGGCAGGCCCGGGTAACTCGTTGAAAATGAACAGAACTCGGGCCTAGAGCGGTAGCAACATGGGTCTACTGTTCCCACCGGCGATTACTCGTTCGACTCGAGTCCAGTGGTCAAGCCGGTCAAGTTCCATCCCGTGATTGTTTTATGCGGGTTAGATTTCGTTGGGGTTTTGTGATGACCGTTGAACTCGGTAGGCCCACCACCAAACACGCACCACAAACTTTGAATGAATGGCCCAGAACTGGCAAGGAAAAAACCCCGAATAATAATCCGGAACTGCGCGAAAGGAAAAAAAAATACATTCAATACCATTTCAATCACCCAAGCCCGAATCGAACGGGGACCTGCCGAAACATCGGCATCTCGTGTAGACGCACGCCTTTGTGCCTCGAGTGTTGTTATGCGGTAGAAAGAGGTGCGTTTAGGCAGGTGGATTTTTCTGGTCAGCTTGAATTTACCGTCTGGCCGCGAATCCTGACTTGCGTGGCCCTATCCTGCAAGGTTTCAGGATGATTCAGTTGAATGCGGCGGGTACCCCGTTGAAAATAAACAGAATTCGGGCCTAGATAGAATGTCACGGGCCCGGCCAGCGTCGACGCAATCTGAATCCAGGGTATCCCCGATAAACATCGAACCGGACTCCGTATTCAGTTTGCGCGAGTTGTCACTGTTGCTATTTGAGATGAGAGACCCTCAGGCCAATAATCCACTTCAGCGAATGAACTGTAGCGCCATATGTTTGGCGTTGTGACTCCGGGCTCGCTTAATTTGTGTAAGGTCCCGATAATTTGAGAGGTAGGGACCCCGCGCAAGTCGTCCAGAAACCAAGTAGTTCACACAACGTGGAGTGGGTGAGGTATTGGATTCCAGAAAAACTAAAGGACTACCTACTGCTGTCTATTATATACTGTTGTACATGCCTACACAAAAGTACAAGCCGAAGCCTACGTATTGAACAACGGCCGCAGTGGCCGCAGTGAAGCCGCAGCGATCCGGAGTGATCGCGGTCCGGGAATGTCCGGGGCCGCAATGCCGATGCAGGCCGCGCGTACTGTACGGTGTGTACCATTTCGACCAAGTGTTTAGGTGACGCGTGACACCCAGTTTTTCTGAGCCCTTTAAAAATCACCTTAAATCAAAAGAAAATTTATCGGCCATCTCGGTGAGTGAAAATTTCGAAATTGATGAACACTTGGTCGAAATGGTACAGTACATCCCTTACAATTTGCGTCAAGGTGCTTCGCCGAAGGTCAGGTTTTATTCTTTCTTCGGTGTTGGTGCAATGAGAACCCTAGGCCTCCTGGATGCCAGAAGCCCAGTTGCAAGAAAGCAGATTGACTGGCGGAAGCGTCTGTGATTTTATTTGAAGGATGGGAGACGGGTGTACGGATCGGACAACGTACCCGACTGCGTGGTTAATTTAACCATACTTACAGCAGTTGTCAGGTTCGATGAATGAACCGCCGACGAGGGAGACGACATTGTGGTCTTTGGTGTTGCCGGTCTAGTAAATAGTGTTCAATGGACCCAACCCGCCAAACCCGAGTGGGAAGCAGGGCATGTAATCGAGCTAGTACGCAGCTTGGAAGGGCCCAGTAGTCGCGATTGGTTTTCGACTTACCCGCGGTAGCGATATAGGTGTACTGTTGCACCGGCTTACTCGTTCGACTCGAGTCTGGGCGTATTTCGAAATCTCTGCTTTTTTTCGTTTTCGTAGATTCGTCTCTCGGTCACTTCTGCCCTCGCTCACAGTGGAATTTGTGCGCTGACCCGAATCTTCCAAATTCAGTAGAAGGAACAGTGTGAAGCGGTTATTTAGATCCGAAAGCACATTTCGTTGTGCTCTCCTTGTTGGTTGCTCTTGCCTTGTACGCGCCTGCGACCGGACGCGAGTGCAAGGATGACGAAGCAGCCTTAGAACAAGACAGATAGCTGGATCTAGAAATGTTCTTCATGAAGCGGCAGATCAAATCAACTATTTCAACCCGAGCACTGTCCAGCCGCGACGAACCCCACAGAAATAAACCAAAGTTTATCCTGAGACAAGTAAGGCTCAGTAGCGGTGGTCCGCACTCGCACCAAATAAGTTAACGGTGATAAAGAGTACTCGCGAGGCATTCGTTCGATTCGAGGCTGGGCCGTGCCGCTCTCCGGAGAATTTTTTTGGGCAACCACGTGGTCGTTCGTTGGGGCACCGGCAAGAACCCCGCAGTAAAGTCGTCAATAAAACAAAGTTCATCCCAAGGCAAATAAGGCCAGTAGCGGCGGTCCGCACTTGCTCGAAATGGATTCGTCGTACGAGTACTTGCAAGGCATTCGTTCGATTCGAGCCAGGGCCCTGTGGCATTGGCTAGATTTCTTTTCGAAGAGAGCTCCATTGAAAAAGTCGCCGATAAAACAAAGCCTATCCGGAGGTAAGTAAGGTCCAGTAGCGGTGGTCCGCACTTGCTCTAATTTTAAATTATCTAAATATTGACTTCGCGGGTGACTCGCGGGTGGTTCGTTCGATTCGAGCCTGGGCCGTACAGAGTTGTACAGTACGTCTTTTTGGGCAATACGCAACGGCAAGTGCGGCACTGAAAAAGTCGTCCACAAAACGAAGGTTATGTTGAGGCAAGTAAGGTTCAGTAGTGGTGGTCCGCACTTGCTCGACATATGACGGTACGGAGTAAGCATTACTTGCGAGTGGTTTGTTCGATTCGAGCTTGGGCCCTGCCGCGTTTGAATGTTTTTGGGCAACCATCTGGTCGTTTGTTGCGCACCGGCGGGAGAGAGAGCCCCGGTGAAAAAGTCGTCGACAAATCAAGTTTACCTGAGCCAAGTAAGGTCCAGTAGCGGTGGTCCGCACTTGCTCCAAAGAATTGGCTATCGCGTGCAACTCGTGAGTGATTCGTCAAGTAAAGTATTAGCTCCTCTTAAGTAGTAGCCGTTGTAGACCGTCAAAGAACTGAAGTTTCTGTACATCTTAAGTTCTTGTAAGGGTTAATTCAAGCGGCTGCTTTGCTATTAGGGAAGCATTGAAGTGATCGAACCAAATGAAACTTAAGTTGCACTGCACTGAACTTAAGTTTGTACAGGTACTTAAGTCCTTGCAGGTACTTAAGTTCAGCACGAACTCAAGTTGTAAGATATATAAAACTTTGTTCAGTCATAAAAAAGATAACAGTAATTTTACATGGTACGTCGAACTTAAGTTCCAGCGAAACCTTAAGTTGTGTTGAACTTAAATTCCAGCGAAACCTTAAGTTGTGTTGAACTTAAGTTCCGGATGAAGCTTAAGTTCGACGCAACTTGAGTTCGATGTAACACCGACGGCGAGGCGCTCGATTGAAGGCTCGACATGCCACTGAGGTAATATTCAAGTCTGGATGGCGTTAAGGTGATGAACAACTTGATGGCGATAAATGGACACTCAGACCGTGCGGTAAGTAGCTGGGGGAGATATCTCAGCAGAGGATGGGAAGAGGGGGAGGTGGACTTGGTTGAAGGAGAGGTGGCCCTTACAACGTCAGCACGTCAGCAGCCTTTTAAGTGAAGTAAATAGATGAGATCATTTGCATTGTTGTTTTCCCCATTGTTCGACTTCGGCGTCCGTCGCCACTTGCCTTCATACCACCACCACCAACTGCATATGTGGTGGCTAGGTCTCTTCTCTCCTTTGCCTTCTACACTCACCCGCCAAACTCTCTGCGGACGCCAACCCGACATGTTGCGGAGAGCTACTGTCTACAGTCACGGTAATTATTAGGGTGGCAAGAGTGAGAAGGAGTGCGGGGACATAGGACTGGAAAGGTGTGTGATATCTTGACTTTTCCTAACCCCTTCTACCGACTTAACTTTCCCTCAGCTCTCCCAAAGCACACAGGTCCGGCCGGTTGCAACGGTGTCGTGCAGAAATCCGAAAATCTGCGAGTGTTGCCTCACCAGTACACCTTCCCTCTCTTAATTCCTTTCACCCAACTCACTCCTCAGCTCCAGTGAACTCCGATCAACAATACCCTCAGGTGCGTGCATTTATGTGGCCACGCCCAATGCGGAGGTTGTCTTAGGAAGAATACTCATTGCGTATAGGACATACATAGAGCATACAAGGACTTCTATACATTTCGCTTTTAACTGCCCCCACTGCCCCCTCCCCCCCTCCCACCCGTCGGCCAGGTCGCATCGCTGATCGTCGTTGCACAGCCACAACAATATATTACACTAACCTAAGTTTTGAAAGTCTTTCAGGAACTTCAGTCGTCTGTAGAAAACTTAAGTCCTGTAACACTTAAGTGGTGGAGGAACTTAAGTCACTGCCCACAACTTAAGTGCTGGGAGGACTTGAGTTCCTGTTCAGGGGGGGGTCTACAGACGGCGTAGTGAGGGCCCTCTGGGGCGCTGAATGCGCAACTTAAGTTGTGCGAAACTCAAGTTGAACGTTGGTCTACAACGTGTACAACTTAAGTGGTCCTCCTCCAGTTTCATGATTCGTTCGATTCGAGCCTGGGCCCTAAGGCAGTCTCCTACGGGTTTTTTGGGCAACCACGTCGTTCGTTGCGCAACGGCAGGAGAGCGCCTTAGCGTTAAAAGAAGGTTCATCCTGAGGCAAGTAAGGTCCAGTAGGGTGGTCTGCACTTGCTCTAAATAAATTGGCTGTCGCTAGTACATAACTTGCGAGTGGTTCGTTTAATTCGAGCCTGGGCCCTCCGCGGTTCTCCAAACGATTTTTTTGGGCAACCACGTGGTCGTTCGTTGCGCACCGGCAAGAAAGAGCGCCAGTGAAAAAGTCGTCAACAGAACAAAGTTCATCCCGAGGTAAGTAAGGTCCAGTATCGGGGGTCCACACTTGCTCGATGTTTGCTGGCAGGAAGTGATTGCGAGTGGTTCGTTCGATTCGAGCCTGGGCTCTACATCTTGGTGCACCGAAGTTTATTTGGTGTGTTCGTCAGTATTTTGGGGCATGGGATAAATTGATTATTGACGACGACCGATAAAGTGGGAGCACCGGAGACGTACATGTATGCGGTTGAAAATTTTCCAACTTTTGAGGTGGGATAGCCTTCAAAGCTTCAAGGGGTACTTGAATTATTGACACTAGCGCCAGCGGGAGGAGGGTAAAAAGCAAATGATTTCAGAGATAGAATGCAGATGTTGAGTGAAGTGTACAGCAAAAGCCGGTAAACAGCACAGGAAAGAGAGTTTGAAGTCTTTTGGCTTGTGTGGAGAGGGAAGCTGAATAAGCCCAAATTTAAAGCACATTTTAGTAAAAGAAAGCCCTTTCAAGACCGCCACTGAAATATTGCCACATTAGGGAAGGAAGATTTTGCCTTATTGGGTGTGGCATTTCAATGCACTTCATCCTCGGCCGGGAGTTTGATCCGTCGCACTGCGTGAAACTTTGCATCGACCTTCCCAACAGGACACTGCATCAATACTGCATTGATTTGCACTTCTTTTGATGCTAACGGGCGATCTTCAGGACCTCCGGGTCAAATTCCTAGAAATCTTACTTTTGACCATGTACTGACTGTATAGTAAAATCATGTGTTCTCTCTTTGTCTCTACGCCTATGACCACCTACTACTGCCCAGCCCACGTCGCAGGCCTGCTGTGCGCGTGCCAAGCCAGCTTCTCCCGATTGAAATTGAGCCCCAAAGTCAACCCACTTTAACTACTGGAGGCTGTATCGGGTTTCAACCAGATCACGCTACTCGGCGTGTGATCAGAGACCGACTGGTCCCCCATCTCCGGATCCCAAGGCTGCGCCTGTCCCCCCTTGTGCATTGGAGATGGTGCGGTTTTCGCGACTGGCTGCTTGACTGCAGGCTCTGCGCCGGGTATATGGACTCCCAACCCAACCCGAACGATTATCAAGGTTGGTGTGATTCCCTGCGACAGTTCGTCTCAGCGCATCGTAATAATATCAAGAAAGGGCCTGTGTACCATGATCTGGGTAAGCATTTGGAAAACGAGAGGCGGCAGCATGCTAGCACTCGGAATGGCCGCAAGTACCAAGTACGCAAGGACCGTCGCGGAGTATATCACGCCCGATTCGATTCTACGGAGGCGGAATAAGGAAGGATGGACTGAGAGTGAGATGTAACCCACAGGATTGACAGGGCGGATACATATCGCCGTTGAGCATCGGCCTGCAAGTATGCACGGCCCTTGTGATAGATCCACCAAATTCGGCCCGCTATGAGGATCAGTAAGTTTTGGATTGGTTCGCAGTTTCGCAGATGAGTTTACCTGACATGGAAGTGACAAGTATGTTGGTGGTTAATGACAGGATGAAGAAGGGGTTGGCTGGGAGGTCCACATCCAATCCGAAGACTGGAATGAAGATCATGAAAAGGCCGCGTGAGTTATGGATCGATCCAATTCCACACACCAGTTGTGACAATGAGTAGGACTACCGGCAGGATGATGATGTAGATATTCTTATTCCATATGCAATAGCAGCGATAGATCTAGGGCAACAAGTATTCATACCTGCTGAGCAAAAACTCGTAGGACACTTACTACCAATCCGTCCGCGATCATACTAGAAGATAATTAGGGCTTGCCAGTGAAGGAGTGAAGGATTCGCAACCCACTTGTTAACGCCATATATGATGACAGTCGCATCTTGAAGCCGGTGGTAGGGAACGACGACTTGCTCGAAGTCGCTGCCCCCAGGACAACCTCGAGCACAACCTGTGCGGTGGAAAGAGTGAAGAGTGCAATTGCGGTGACAAGGAGGATCACAGTCCCCAGATTCCGGTCCCGACGGAGCAGGACGTGAATGCAAATACAGAAGAGCACAATATAAATTCCTAGGTAGTGTGAGCGGCGGGTGTGGGTGTATCATGCTTATAGAGGACGAACCGTAGAAGAGTGTTGCGACCTACCACGCAAAGTAATAATTATATGAAGAACAAGAGGGGATGGAAATTGGGGAACATACCCAAATTTGAGATATAATGTACCACAGGCTTGTCTGTGGGGTGTTCGACTTCCTTGCAACGGAGACCTCGTTCAACATACCTCCATGCTCAAAACTAAAACTTGAGGACAACAAAAAGGAGCAAAGGAAAATGAAGAGCGCAACCAGGCTCCCTTGGATGATGTCCGTGTTACAGTCCTAGGGCATTTATAAGAGCTCACTCACGGCGACGAACAATTAAGCGCAGGGTTTGATCATGAAATGATGAGATCGGAAAATAATCCTATTAAGTACCTAAGTTTGGCTCTCGCCGCGCCCAGCGGTTCTTTCCTAGGCGCCAGAATTGCTCAGGGAAAAGATCCCTGAAAGCTATCTTGCACGGACGAACTCCACATAGCCAGTGATGAACATGTCGGCGGCGAGAGACATCAGGGAAGTATCAAGAACAAGGAGAGATGAAGGAAGTAGAACATAGTTTCAGGACTATCAAGATTAAGTGCATATTCACTGCGTTAAGCGGCTGTGTCGGCACCTGTGCCGACGTCTGACGACCTGTGTCGATCATGGGAAGCACAGTCTGCCGACGCTGATCGGCACAGCCTTGGTCGATGCCTACATAATTGGCATAGGGTCGTCAGACGTCGGCAACATCTGCCGATGCGGCCCCTTAACCCAGTGACTACCTGTCGAGGAGCAAACTGGTGTGATCGGGGGGGGGGGGGGGGGGGGGGGCTAATGCCGCCCGACAGCCGGAATGAGTTGTGAAATTCTTCTTAGTGTTGAAACTCGGTGTGGAAGGACAATGATTGATATAATTGTGCTCTTAACTTTTGGAAGTAGGGTGAGGCATGGTGGCAGTGATGGGCAGACTCCCGACCCAGTCATGTCAATTCCCAACGCTCTGGAGGATCCCAAAGATAATCGGACTTCCCCTCCCAACGAGTGGACTTCTACACATCGCTGCTTCGATGAGTATTCGCGGGTTGCGAAGAGAGGAGATGAACTGTCGAAACTAAACGGCTCCTCCGGTAGTTGGGGCGGAATTGGTGCCTTTCCATCTGCAAAGCCCACGTTGCGGCGATGGTAGGCAGCTAGCCCGTAGGCAACGATCTCCCTCGGTTCGGACATCGGGAAAGCACGGGGCAGAAATAATGAGCCGAAAAGACATCAAGGAGGTTGTAAGATCGCAGATATCTAATGGATGCTCACCTAAATTGGCGCGACTTGGAAGGATTGTTTCGGTGCTTCACCGAACTGGGGTGCGGTGTTGTGGTCTTCCATTCATAACAGCGGTGAGCATTTCCCTGCCATCGTCCTGGAGCTCCTGTGATATTACCGCCTCCCCAAGCTTCACAACCAGTATCATCCAGAGATGGAACCTGCTTTTGCAACAGATTAGCGCCAGGAGTTTTTTTCTTTCTTTTTTGATGCTGATGCAACGGGTGTCCTTGACCGTTGATTTATACGCGTTGGTGGGAAGGGCGATGAGATTCGGTATTCGGGGTTCTGATCTAAAGCGTGCCCTCACTATTTAAGTCTCTGAGACTCATTCACGTCTGTCAGGTTCCCTCGTCTATCTTGCCCTTTCTGAGCTGTTGACCAGTTCTTTCGTTTGAAACCATGTTTATCCTCTACCTCCTCTGTATGATCGTCGTGGTCGCCGCAGCCCCCATCCCCAAGCCTGAGGTACACCACCATTGTCATGGCTTACTCGAAGATTTACGCTCACCGACATATTTGCCAGGTCGGGACGGCGGCAGCCCCCCCACCTGAAGTCGCTTTCAATCCCAATTCGCCGATAGATATTCCGGATGGACCTTCGGAGTTGTGGCCTTTTGACAAGCGGAGTGATGTGAAACTCAAACTCCCCAGCGCCATACTCCCCGAAGTGTCGAGCGTTCCAGATGAACAGTCCGACCTCACACCATCCAATGTGACACGCGGGGAACAGCTTGCTCCAAGCGTAGTTCATGTCGGTGTGATAACTAGTGTTGTGGATGTATGAGATGACTCACTTCATTAAACAGATTTGACCGCGTAGTGACCTTGCCAGGGAGCGCGCTGGATGTATCTCAGTTTTAGTGATAACGTACGGGCGATGCTGAGTTGGGCCAGGGAAATACACGTTTCGCTTCTTGGAGGTTGCATAATCCCGGTTGGGAGTTTCACTCAGTTTATGGCTTGTTAAAGAACAACGAGGAAATCTATTCGTTACGCGGCCACCGTGACGTACTGATGCTCGAATTTGGTTTCAGATCGTGGCTTTGACCTTCGACCGACGCAATAAACATCTTCCCACGGTTCAAAATATACGCTGACATTCGCTCCGAGTAGGGGCGGAAGACCTCAAATCGTGAGTGATGGCATCATTGACGTAAATCTTTTCCTCGGAGGAGGAAGTTCCTCCTCCGTCGTTCTCCAAGTGGTTCCAAGCCCTCTGAGCACAAATCCTCCTCAATCGCTCGCTGCGTCGTCCTACGAAGCTCTCATCTGTGCACGTCATCTCTCCAACGCGTCAACTCTTTCAGCTCCTGCGTACAGGGTACGTCCACTATCCCGGGAATTTTCCTTGTACTTTGTAGCCCCACCGATCACGTTTGGCTCGTACACGCGATCCCGTGTACGCTGCTCCGCTTTGTAGTAAACCTAAACGTCAACCAAAGCTCCCCATGCCACGATTCCTCGCAGGCCAGATGAGGTCCCCGGGTATGCCGGTTATGCGTGCAGCGGCAGCGGCCCTAGGTGCGTCCCATTATCTACCCCTTGGGACGGCGCCGTTAGGGACAGTGCAGTACCGGCCTGCGGCACCAATCTGCATCCCAATCCCCCGCCCGTTGACAGCATGGTGTGCCTGCCGGCTATGGCAGTGCGGTGCGCATACCGGTAAGGGAGGGGTCTCGCGCGGCGCCCCGGTGCTCGGGCGTTTCTTGAGGGACCGTAGGGTGCCTGGAGCAGACAAATATCGACGGCACCCGAGCACCAGGACCCCGGGAAGCACTGGCGGAGAGCCCGCGATCGGCGGTGGCGCCGGTTAATGCCTCTGGCGAATGCGCCCGCGATGAAGCGCACGCTCATTGATTGGGCTATCGATGCGAAGTACGCCCTACGTCCTCATTTCGTTCAGTCCTTGCAGTGCACGTATCTTACCTAAATGCCCCATGCATCCAATTATTTTGGTAACTTTCTGCGCGTTTTTCGAGCTCATCGTCGCCGGCGACGTCGAGAGCGCTTGATCGATGTTGGCCAACGGATTCCCAAGCTCGTCGTAATCAACGAAGACGACGTGTCTGCACCCAGCGGTATTTGGAGTACCGCTAGGCTCCAATATGTCTGAATTCTACTTGGGGTCTGTGATGCTTTACTGATTATTGGATCGTTAAGCGTCATCACTGGTGGCGGCGTTCCAGACGTGGTTTGTGTTGCCCCATGACTTCAGAGCCTTCGCCGCAGCAAGCCCGGCCTGGGATTGAGAGCGGAAGTCTGACATGGTCTACCCAAACGTGGGCGCAAACTGCGCATGCTGCGGTGATTCCTGGAGAACTGTGAAGAATGGTTAAAGGGTTTCGCTACTTTGCACCCCTCAAAGTTCCATCTTCTGAAATGATCATCGATATGCTTCAGCCTGAAGCAAAATGTTTCGTGTCTGGCGGTGTAGACGTCTGGGATGGTCTGGCGGTGGCTATGCTCCACATCCACCATACCGCCAGACAACCGCCAGATTGCCACTTTCTGCAACTTGCCATTTTTTTCTCTGCTTGAATATCGAGAAGAGCTCTCACAGGGACTTGGTGGCAACTACAGCAAGTGCCTTTGCGGGGTTTCTGACTGTTATGACCAAGTTATGACCCCCGACTTTGTGTTTTTAAAGTCCTGACTCATGAATCCCGGGGGAATCTTCCAATCTACACTAAGCCATTCAAAAACAGCAGGAAGGTAATATGGAGTTGACCAGTGTCCTCGGGGGCATCATCGGGAACGGGTACCTTCGGCGGGAACGTCCCGCCAAGTCCGCCATCAAAAATCGTCAAGTTCCGCCATCGAACCTCGTGATTGATGGATGCTGGTTGACCTTTGATGGATGCCACGTCGCATCTTCTCTTGTCTTTCCCCACCATCCCGCTCTCCCTTTCTCTCTATGTCCTCCGCTGTGCCCTCCCCGCTGTCGGCTTGGTGCTTCCCCTCAAATCTCTGATCAAGCCCTCAAGTTTCCGCTCAAATGGCTGTCGCGTCAAGTTGTGGACTCCTCCAGGCAATCTCAAACTTCAAGAATTCAAGACGACCTCCAATGCCTTTAAGACATCCTCCAACGCCTTCAAGATGCCCTTCAAGACCCTCAAGTCCTCAAGACAGGAGCTAGGCTCAGCTACTATACTCACGCCAAATACTCACGCCAAAACCTTCGAGTCCCATATCGGTCGACCCATCGCTTCGCCGTTGGCTTGAGGATCCCGAACCGAAGATTCCCCTCAAGACATCTCAAGCTTACACCTGTGGACTTGTACCCCGATTCCGATGCTGCATTGGATATGATCGGAGGGAAAGGCGCGTTCGAAGGAAAGGTGTGATTCCCCTCAAGACATCTCAAGCTTACACCTGTGGACTTGTACCCCGATTCCGATGCTGCATTGGATATGATCGGAGGGAAAGGCGCGTTCGAAGGAAAGGTGTGTTCGATTCCATTCCCACCCCTTCCATTACTGAGCAGTGATGAATTCAGCAGAACTCCAGTACCTCGAGTCAATTCAACACATTATAGGCGAAACGTCTCGCGGATCAACACCGCGCTGAGGCACAGCGCGCAAACGACTCTATCCCCCGTCCATCCCCCCGACCGCGGTGGGTGTCGCTCGTGGCCGGTCGTGTACTCCTCGCCCCCACTTCCCCGACTCGTCTTGTCTGGTCGCATCGACGATGTCCATGGATTCGTTGTGGGGTGCCTTGCATCACAGTAGACTATAGTTTACCCCTGTTCGGTAGCGTAGTGTTGAAGAATGCATTGCTTTTGCGTAATTTCGGTGAAAGAAACGGTGTATTCGGCCTGTAAGAATGCATCGAAATGTACCCAGAAAGTGATTGTGGAGCGGTATGGGGCCAGTTCTACCTTATAGTTCGATGCAGGTCATCCTGGGTCCATACCATATTGTAGGGGTGTGGCGTGTCTGATGGCCTGGCGCCAGACCCTCCCAGACCCCCCCAGACGTGAAACATTTTGCTGATGAGGTCCGAAAACGATCTCGTCCTTTTCAATAACGGTGGCGTGATGCAGAGCGTTGTCGGTGCGCTTGGGCCCGAGCAGATTCGCGTATTCCACGAGTGCAACCTTGCTGGGTCGGATGACCCAGCGGGGCCAAGTGCGGAAGACGTGCGCAAATGGGCATGAGCGGTGGAGACTGAACATGGAGGGCACAGAGCAGCGGTGCTGGGGATTGCGAGAAGGGGTCAAACTGTGGAGAGACTGAAATTGTGAGATTATGGCCGCCGACCGTTTCAGCTTATCCTATTCCAATTGTATTTTTCTTGGGTCGTATACCCACTAAAACCCCCTTTTCATGAATCCAGTCATCTGGCAATGAGTCTTCATCCATCAAGAGACCACTCCATGTGTCTAAGACTAATTGTTTTTTGAATGATAGTGGTCTGAAACGAGTTTCGTCAGTCAATATCCGATCCTTTGTCAGGGCAGCATTCACCATTTTCAACCATCGGTTGTGAACATTGTCTTTGTTCAAATTCATTTCTGGGTTGGTAATAACACGATTTACTCGCAAATTCCATATCAAATGCCATGCCAGTGACACCACTGGTATTAATATGTGCATAATGGCATTTCCTCCTGGACACCTCAGCTCGGCATCTGGCGTCAAAACCACAAGCGGATGACTTTGAATGCTTCTGCAGACGAAGATAAATCATTATCCCAAACGCTCAAAAAAGAAAAAAAAAAAAAAAAAAAAAAAAAAAAAAAAAAGAGATTATGGCCGCCAGATTGTAAGAGGAAAATCAAACCCTCGAATTGAACTGAGAGTTCGACGCTGGCCGGCGTTCTCATCCCTCCAGTACGGTCCCTCAAACACAACCGACATCGCGGGGGCGAGTCCAAGGAAAGTGAATAAAATGGTTCGCATGCACCCGTACATACCTAATGCGGCCGAGGCAAAGTTCGTGTTCAGCCAACAAATCCCGTTTTCATCACCAGTGAATTTTGTAACGTGGCTACAAATATGGGTTGGTTTGTATTGTGGGGTTTGGCCCATGGACCGAAGGTGAGTGGTTGAGTTACCGTAATTGTGGGCAAATAAGAGTATCCGTATGTATGGGCCATATAGTGTGCAATAATTAGGTTGAAAAAAACACAACCTCGCGAACTAAACCAGCAGAATATTACGTAGCTTGGTCATGTTGGATTAAAATCCGACTTGTCTCTGCCCTCAAATTGCACGCACCCTCCAGTGAAAAAAAATGACGCAACATGGCCTTTGCCTTTCGAAGACAATGTTTCTACCGAGGATTGTTCAGATCATAATTTGCTTTCGTTCCCAACTGGTTCCTCCCCCTCCCGGCGCAGCACCGGGATGGGCTTTTTTTTTACTCCACAGTCCCGGTAAATGTAACGGTCCTGGCCCCATAGAGCGGCCCAACAGTAGTCGATCCCTTGTATAAGCATTATGGACCAGCCAGAACTGGGGTGATCGGAGGAATACATCAGGCGGGTTCAACCTTCCGATCCTCGGTTTCCGAGGGACACAGAGAAAGTAAAGGGGACACTCGGGTCTCATGTGAGTTGTCTAGAAACCAACCAGAAACTCAAAACTTCACAAAACAACTGAGTGAGCAAGTTCAAAAACTCAAGAAGCGGATGATGCCGAAATGATCCGGAGCCATCGCACAGAAGCTAAAATGATCGGAATCGCGGCAATGTTCACAGCCGCGATGCCGATATGGTGCGCATCAGTTTCAGTTGTGCCGTGTCGTTCCCTAATCCTGACCTGGGCGTCTTTTTCTGACGTGACCCAGCTAAATGTGTCGTTTTTTCCCCTTCATTGGTCAACTTGCGAGTTTTTTTCTTGGCCGGCTCCTCTAACCTGTGTGTATTTTTGGTGCGGTGCGTCTTTTTAATTATTGCACACTATATGTGCCATACGTATGTATGGGAGTAATACTGTCTCATAATTCATACCAGGTTTCGAAAAGGAATGCACCGGTGTAGGGGAAAACAACACCCGTTGGAATGCCCTCAGAAAAAAGACACACCCCTAGTAAGACAATTTCACTGCTGATACTCTGTACATGAAATTCACAGGTTCTAATGCTTTCTTTTTCTTTTTTACACCGCCCATCATTTCCAGTGTCGATGTATTTCAGACTTCGGCCCAGAGGACTACCGTATTAATACATGTTCATTGGGGTGCCTGGTGACACTTGTTGTGAGCCTTTCTGGTCGTCGGCAAAGTTCAAGTGATGCAATTAATTCAACCATCGGCTCACACCAACAGAGAACACGATGGCAATGCGACCTCCAAGTTTTCCGAAGGGCTGTTTGCCTGAACTCTGGCCAGGCAAAAACACCGACTTGGGCCGTTCGGCCTTGGCTTGGGCCAATGCCTGGCGTGGAGTGGGTGGCACCAAGGTTTCAAAATGTTCTTTCTACAACTGTTTCACTCATCCTTACCATCCTTCCACGTTTAATTGACGAGCCCATGTTCCTACTTATGAAGCTCTATTCCTCAACAGAACTGAACATGAGGTGGTGAAAAAAACTTTCCTGAACGAGGGTGTGAATTTAAATTTGAGACTGTGATGGTGGTGAAACCTTTCCTACCCGGGAAGGTGTGTGTTTATTGTGTAGCTTTTGCTCCCCAATCCAAGGGTGTGCACATTCTTTGGGAACAGCAGGCGGTAGCGTGTTTTTTGAGAAAAAGGTGTGAAATTATTCTAACCTGTGCGACTACAGCCAAATGGACACAACTTAAGGAAAAGTGGATTAAAAACACCTAACCTCAAGCAAAAGCCACAGGAAAAAATACACCACATCGGTGTTTGGCCGCATAATATACAATGCGGAGTCAAATTGGCGCCCAAGGGATGGTTGTTGACTTTTAGGAGGAGGGCGGAACGTTTTCCCATCAAAACTGCCCGACGCCCCCACGTAACTGGGAGTTTCAGTTCACTTCCGTCACAAAAACGTGGAGAGTGTAGGCAATATTGAGTGGGTTGGGATCAAAAAAGTTCAGGGACGTGGTGTTCATGTATTCGAAGACCATATCCAGGCGGCAGGGCAAAATCCGGCAAGAGTGTCGGGGAAATAGGGAAACGGTGGAAGAATTGTTACTTTTTGGGGGGAATTGAAGATTAATTCACGGAGGATGCAATAATGGTGCGCTTACGGTGGGAATTTGGGAGGGCATGTGCTTTGATAGGCTAAATCGACCCAGGTACCTCCTAACGGTCAAGACCGACGGGCAAAACCTGGTTTTTCAATGCTAAACCGGGAGGTGTAGGGCAGTTTCAAAGGAAATGCCCTCTGGAGCTTATGCGCAATTTTCACAGGAAGGAGACACATTCAAGTGGTGATTCTTGGTGAGAAAGTCTCGATTAGTATTACTTACGGGACACATTTCTTGAGTAGCGGGGCTAGGGATTTCGATTTACAACGAGCAGCTGGGAAATGGCTGGAATAGCACTAGAGAACTCCCAGGATTCTGGCGCCGAAGTTTTATACGTCGACTTTCCTCAGGATTGGAGGATATGTTGACTCGGGCGCAGGATTCTTTGTCTCATTCCATTGGATCGCTTCCACCGCTGCAGGCCGGAGTATCACCTCAACTAGGAGAACTACAGTCACTCATTTTCTCACATCACGGGTTGTAAGAGAAACGGGTTGTGCACGCGTTAGTATGACGCGTGTACCGTGAGCGAATTGGTATTACTGAATGTAATACCCCAGATGAATATACTTGAGTTCGGGAACCCTTATATAATCAGTCAACCAATATAATTATAAAGACTCAGAGTGCGCTGTGAAGTCTAGTAAAGTCACAGCAAACGGAGAGTAAGTTGGTCTAAAATTACTGTAGAGTCTAGCAACGCTGCAGTAAAGGTAGATGGGTTAACTGTAAGGTTTAGCAACGTTACAGTAGATGGTTGGTTAAGAGAGCTAGCAGCTCGACTCAGGTTCACACAGATTGGTGAGGTTCACAGTAGTGGTAATTGGTAAGATGTAAGATGTCCCAACAAGAGGTGGGACTCCTCATATATACTACTGAAGAGAGGAGTCTGACTCACTTTCTACTCAGATAGAGTCATAACATGAGCCGCGCATAGCGTTGACGGCTGCGCGGGATGCAGTGTGAACCGTGAGAAAGGGATATTGATGGGATCAACTTTCGCATCGAGCGGGAATTTAAATACAAGGAGGGTCATAAATGGTCGTAAAAAGGAAAATAAATAACAACTAAGCATATCCATCACACGGGTTCGCGGTATCTTTGGCCGGAGAGTAACGCTTCTCGAGACAAAACGGCGCGTACTGGGAAGCTGTATGGACTAAATGGATGTACTTTGAATTCAGCCTTTGAATCGTGGACGAGCGGGCTGCACAGCATGCTGCGGAGGGGGATCTGATTCCAGGAGGATTTACGCGGAGTTTATCCTTCCTAACAATAACATCTCGACAACGGTGCAATGCTACGTCCGCCTACCTGCCAGATCCTTAGCGAAGCTGGATTTGCCCAGGAACATTGTCAAGTTGTTGCCCTTCAACGCCACTGTCTGTATGAACCCCGGCGGGGAACCAGATGTCAGGGGGAATTATCGAGGCTTAACTCAGGACCACCCAGATTCAATACCACGTCACGTCAAAGCTCTTTAATACCACACGTTATATACCTCTGAAACTATCGTCTAGTTGCAACCCCGATTTGAAGTCATGCTCAAATTCGTTCTTGCTCTGGCCAGTGTCAGTTATGCCCTTGCCGCCATGACTGGCATTCCGGTCAACGGTACAGCGTACATCATGCAAGACGGGCGCACAACGCGCTGCGTCACATTGGGGACCGTGTCTCCTGCAATGTCCAATTACAACAAGATAGGGATGCAAGTTTGCACTGGGGCCACCAACCAACAGGTTCGTTCCCTTTCCTTTTCCCTTCTATGTGGCGATTATAATTTTTTTACTGAACGAGAATGATAGTGGAAGGCGGTCTCAAGCGTCGGCGTAGACGGACCTCAGGTCTCCTTTGCTTCAGTTGCCTCGCCCCGGCTCTATCTTTCGTATGTCTCTGCCGAAATTCCAAACAGCGGAGGCCAGGCGAGTCTCTACCAACAATCTTTGGGTCATCCTGAGCCGCTCGGCTTTCTCGTGGAGCCATCGCCTGTCGCAAATATGAGCATGTGAGCCGACTAATGTCCTCTTAGACAACGCTGATGAGTTTCAATAGCTTGTTCTTCGCCGGTGGTCCAGGCGGCGTCCTGACTGCGAATACGCCTTTTTCGACCTCGGCGAACATCGTCAACCAGCCCTCTCCAGTATGTTCCTTCGTCCTGTGGAATCCGAATTCAGCTAACTTTACCACTCAGTTAATGATGGAAATCGTCACCATAAGTAGTTTCGGCGGCACCCCCTTGGAGCCTTCACAATGGTGGGGATTTACGCCGGTGATCAGCTGAATGTATCAAAGGGATTCGAAGGATAAATTTAATGTGCTCTATGAATACTATGTATTGGTTAATAATCTGTACCGTACTTCGCGGGACTCTTGAACGAACATAGTCCCTATCTGTCGGCTTGAAGATTTGAATGTACTGTCTCTGATGCCATGTTCGGGACCCGATAGTTAAATGTCAACCAGGTTTGGATTAGTTTTTTTTTCATGGGACTCGGAGCTGACGGGGACTCAGGGGTAATGGGAATAGCATTTCCTTGGCCTACTAAACTTTCCCGCTATCGGTGGCCTTGAGGGCGTCCAAGTTTCTTCCAGACACGATTTTCATTCACACATTCAATTAAATACCCTTCAAGTACAAAATAGTTGAAAACTCGTAAATCATAATCTGTTCGACTCCGCAAGATGGCCGCCCTGTGTCCACATAAGTATGCTTCCTCGCATCTGGTAGCCTTGGAATATTGCGTCATATTGTTTCCCCCACGCCTATCTAAGCTGCCAGAATTGCAAGGAATCACCAGAATCCAAAGGTTCAATGACGAGCTGCGTGTATTGAGATCAATAACCAAGGTTCTCCGAGGACTGAGCGGAAAGAATTACTAAAGAAACCTGCGATGATGCTCCTGCACCATTCAATGCAGCACGAGGGACGTACGAAGTCAACACTCCACTGGCGGAGGAGTTGGAAGCAGAAATCCTAAAATCGGCCGAAATGAATCATCGTTGAAGATAAAAATGAGGAGATTTGGTACTGACGTGGAGCTCCGGCCGATGTACCATTGATATGGAGTGAAGTGCACGATGGTGTGCTGGTGCATGCTGTCGGGTCCTCCAGCAATTTCAGCAGTCGAATAAGACAGCCAGCTTCCAGGCACCGCGACGCTGGAAAAGGACACGAAGGTAGCGTCGATAGGATTCACATGCGCTGTCCACTGCATCGAGAATATTAAGGTGAGCTCGGAAAGTCTGAGATGTGAACTTGAGAAACGAACCAGTTGATTCGTTAGTCCATTGCACGCGGCCATAATAACGGGGACATAGTCGTTGGTGTCGGAGCCAATCATATTTGCACAGCGATTATTGTGGGCGTTGTATATGGTGTAATTATTTCCATTCACTGGCGCCAGAATCTGAGCACTCGCCAGTGTTGCGAGAGACGCGGCAAGTAATGCTCTGATCATAATGCGATGAGCCGGACAGGAGAAGGGGCGATAGTGAAAGTTTATATCTAGCCTCCCGATTCATTCGCTCGGCGTAAATGGCACCAAACGGTCACATTCGACAGCCAGTGGCCTTAGATTTCAGGGGTAAGGCCCCTCGAGCCGTCAGTCAAGCTGTCAATATCGCTCGGCGTCGATGTACCTGATAAGTCGGCTGTCATGCTCGTCAATCCGTCAGTTGGCCACCGGTCCTGGGTGCGTGCCTGATACCAGGAGTTAGTGCGTATATGGTCAAATAGTTAGTATTGGGAAGATGGGTCCGTCAGCGGTCAACGTCCAGAGGTGTCCACCTCACCTTCGTCACTTAGTTACTTCGCGTAAGTTGAGGGATCTTCGTGACTTTGATGAGAACTTGAGAATCCTCGTGACATTGGCATGATTTTGGGAAAGTTCGTGAGTTGTTAACTGCTCTGCGCATCATGAAGTGATAGGTATCAGCATCGTGCCGAGCATAGCCGGTTGGGTTCGGGTTAGGTGGTTAGGGTGGTTAGAGGTTAGTGGTTAGGGTTATGGTTAAAGTTAGTGTTAGGGTAAGGTATCTATATGAAAAACCCGCCCGGCCGTGTGCTGAAGGAACAGTGATGGCCGATGCTTCCGGGTTCTTGAACGTGCCGAGTTAAGTGACGAACTTTCGCAAAAACATGCCAATGTCACGAAAATTCACCGGTTTTCATCAAAGTCACGAAGATCCGTCAACTTATGTGAAGTAACTAAGTGACGAAGGTGAGGTATACTCCGTCCAGAGTAAGCACAACAAGCTGGCCACTGATCGGAATCTGTGAGCGCCTTGATAGCGTCTGGGCTGAGCAATGACCTGGTCATTACACTTATAGCGGTCCATATCCACGGAGCTATTTTCGCTGAACAATTTGTGAACAACCTGACATTTTGCAAGCTGTCATTGTTTACTGCCATAGTGTTATGCCTGTTCATTTTCCTGGGGTCTACAGCAAGTACGTTTTCGCAAGGGTTAACGCGTTGAATTTGTGATTAGAGGTGAAGCAAAGACAGAAGCTAGAGAGATGAACCGTGAGAAGGCTGGTGCCGAACAATGCCGACATCCGTGGGGTGGTGTATTGGTTCCTTGGCGGGCTAGGCAAGGCCCGAGCTTGACTAGATGAGAGTAAACTAGTTTCAAATCGCTTTAAGCTTGCGAGCCTTCCATTGCGGCTTCAATTGGCGCGGATGCGTAGACCGGACATGGGCGAGTAGGGGCGACTGAGAGCGGTCCGGGCTGACTGAGGGCGGGCGTATGGTCGACAGAGGCGGTGTGTCGGGCCGGCTGGGGCGGCTGACGCCTGAGGGGCTGCAGCGGCGCTGACCTGGGGGCGCGAAGGCGGTGGGTCGAGCGGACTGAGGTTGGCTGAGGGGCGTAGTGGGTGGAGCTGGGTGCCGTAAACGCTGCCGGCGTGGGTCGTCGTCGCCGTGGTGGTCGTTTGCAAAGAAAAAAAATGTGGCGTGATATGGGCGTTGGTACAAGCCAGCAGACCTCGATTCCCAGGTATTTTGGGCTTTTGACCAAAATGACTGCCCCATCTCCCACGCAACGCCCGTCGGCTGCCGAGGCTTTGCGAGGGCTAGAGGAAATTATTGGTGATTGCCTCTAGTCGCAAACACCTAAACCAGCTCTCGAATGGCAAATAGATCTCATCTTATTCTGTGATGGCTGCACCATACACAGTCCAGGCAGAGCCCAAAATCAATGGGATGGGACCCCCCGCCAGCGTCGCCAGCATTGTCGACATGACTCCCCAGCTCACCACGCCTGTGCGCACGGCCTCCTGCTCAGCGCCCCTGAGACCCGCGGGCCACGTCGTTGGTCCAACCGAAATTGCCTCAAGCAGCTCAACAACGAAGCGCTGGCAGTTGTTCCAGAACTCCCTGTACTCTGCCGGCAGCTGGGCACATTTAATCGGTGATGTGATGCCCAGTGTCGGCTGGAGTGCCGACTGAGCGCGGCAAGAGCGCCAACAACTGAGGTGGCTGAAATGTTGGGTTGGGTCGATTGAGGCCGTTAGGTAGGAGGAGGTGACGTGGTGGTTTTTAAAGAGGAAAAACAGTGACGTCGTGAAAAAGGATGGTTTGATCGCTGAGGAACGGCAGTCGAATGGGATGATGGGATCAAAAGCAGTCAAAGCGCAAAATCTCAACCCATTTCGCATTCGGAAATGTATTACCACCAGAGTACGCGAGGCAAAAATGCGGAACTGGGAGATTCTGAAATCCTAGATGTCAAAATCTGAAAGTGCGCGGATAGCGCAGTACTATACACAATAGATAAGTAAGAGTAGGAAATCGTACATATAGAACTCACCCTCAGTATCCCGCAGAGTGGGATCAAAGACTGAGGGCAAGGGAATGGTATGTACGGTTTATATCTACCTACTGCTGTACCAGCTGACTGATAAGTATCACGGGCCGTAGGCCGGGGCGCGCCGGGAAAGAATTCAGTTTCTAACACCCCCACTCAACCCAGGCCGTAGTCCCATTGAGAGACAGAATGAATGCTTGTCGTGAGGTAGAGCCTTTGTGAAAATGTCTGCCACCATGTCCTCTGTAGGATACCAGAGTACAACACATTCACTGTGGCGAACCAAGTCATCTCACACAAAGTGGTACTTTCGCTGTATATGCTGGGTTCGTGCACGATATTGTGGATCCTGAGACAGGATGATTGCAACTCGGTTGTCACATCGCAATTCCGTTGGATCATTTTGTGGATGTCCAAGTTCCTCGAAGAACGAGCGCAACCATGCTAGATGCTGGCCAGCATTAGCAAGTCCAATGTACTCGCTCTCTGTTGAGGACAATGCCACCATAGACTGACGGCGGCTTGACCAACCAATGGCTCCACGGCTTGCAATGAAAACATAACCTGAGGTTGAACAAGAAGTGTCTCGGTCACCGTTCCAGTTGGCATCACTGTAGCCGTAGAAGTTCATGTCCATGCCTAAGTCAGCCCCATCATAGTGCAGGGCCCAATCCCGTGTTCCTTTTAAGTATCAGAGAAGGTGTTTGGCAGCAGCCCAGTGAATCCTCTTGGAATTTGCGCTAAAACGTCCAAGTGCTCCTACAGTATGTGCAATGTCTGGGCGAGTGCCGAGATTTGCATACTAGGAGGATCCGACAATGCTCTGATAGGAGACAACAGGACCACCTTCGACAAGAGCCATCTGGTGAATTGTCTCATCACTCTCTGGATCATAAGCACTGAGATCTGTGCCTGTTGCCATCGGTGTGAAAACTGGCTTGCAATCTGTCATGCCATAGCGAGCAAGAACCTTATCAATATACTGATGCTGGTTCAGAGCAATGGTCCGCTTTTTGCGATCACGAACAATCTCGATGCCAAGGAGATATTTAGCTGTACCCAGGTCTTGCATTTTGAAGCTGGAGGAGAGCATCCCCTTGATTTTCTGGGAGAACTCTTTGGAAGTGGCAGCAAGAAGAAGGTCATCAACATAAACTACTACGAAACATGTCTGGTTGCCCTCCTTGTAGACATAAAGGCAAGTTTCGGAGTTCAGTCGATGAAAACCCAGATTCAGGAGCTTGGAGTCAAGAGTTCGATTCCAAGTTCTTACAGCCTGCTTTAGACCATATAAGGATCGCTTCAGCTTCCAGCAATGACCATCAGGGATTGCAACAGCACTCGGGGGGGTCAAATAGATCTCCTCTTCGAGTTTGCCATTGAGATAAGCAGTGGATACATCCATTTGCTCGAGTTCAAGATTGTACTTTGCAGCCAGTGCACAGATGATACGAACAGACTCCAGATTGGCGGTAGGAGAAAAGACTTCTTTGTAATCAATGCCCTCCTTCTGAGTATCTCCGCGAGCAACAATCCGAACCTTGTATCGTGCTATTTGGCCTTTTTCATCAGTCTTGACTTTTGGCACGATTTTGGACTTGATAGGTTTGACACCCTCAGGAATTGGAACAATATCATAGACATCGTTTCCCTGGACAGCTGCAAGTTTCTCGTTGAGGCCAGCAACCCACTCATCAGTGTTGGGACCATTTATGGCTGCATCCCAGCTGACGGGGTTGAGAGGGCTCTGTCGTGCGGCAAATGCTTCTGCAACGACTTCATCGAGACTTGCTAGAAGAATTGCTTCTGCAGTGTCATCAAGTTCAGGTTCAGGAGAAGATGGCACATTCTCTCGTGCCTCTCTTCGTGCTGCGATCTCAGCTTCACGCTGAGCTTTGGACTGAGTCTGTGGCCGTTGTGCAATCCACTCATATGTGGCACTTGGATGTTCAGCTGGCAAATGAGTGCGATTACTTCTACGAGAGGGTCCGACTCTAACACCAGCAACTTTGCGCAGTGGTGGATTTCCCCTCTCGGAAGGGTGTGCAACAGATGGAATATTTTCGACATCTGGCAATGGTGCAGGATCAGCCTGAGGTGGACTGTCCTGTGGTAGAGTAACAGAAATTGGAGGAGCCCCCACTGAACCTGGATTGGGTTGCAGTGGGATATCTGTGTCGTCATCCTCATCGTAGTATGAGGTGGCTCTAGGCAACAGACTTTGTGAGACTCTCTCAAAATCGTCTCTGGAAGTTGCCACTGGCTCCAGTGGAGGTTGCACTGCAGTGGATAGTTCATCATCATTGAACCTGACATGTCTGGAGGTGATGACTTTGCCATAAGTTCCATCTTTGTTGATCACAAGTAAGTCATAAGCTTTACTTCCCTCATGATATCCAACAAAGACACAGTGAGTTGCTTTATCTCCAAATTTCTGTTTTGACGCTTCTCCTTTGGAATCAGAGAATATGCAGGGCATCTAAATCTGTGCAAGTGATTCATGTTCACTGGTCGATCATACAGAATCTCGTGTGGTATGCAATAGTTCTGTGCCGAAGTAGGAGTTCGGTTTATTGTATAGGCTGCAGCAAGGAGAGCTAATTTCCAGAACTTCCGAGGCAGGTGGGATTCAATGAGAATTGTTGTGGCTCGAGTAACAAGGGTTTGATTCATCCTCTCGGCAACACCGTTCTGTTCAGGTGTGTAGGGTGCTGTTACTTCATGTATAATTCCCAACCGCTTGAATTCAGCCTCCATTTGCTTGGATGTAAATTCTCCTCCTCTGTCTGTGCGGAAGAATCGAGTCCAGCCTTCACAGAATTCCCAATTTGCAATATGAGTCCGGAAATGGGCTTCAACGTCCTTGCGCCATTGTTTTATGCGGCTGTAGACTTCGGACTTCTTCTTTGCAAATAGGACCCACACATTGTTGGATGAATGGTCGACAAGCACTATCCAGTAGCGGTATCCGCCAGGTGCCTCCGGTGTAACCGGTCCACCTACATCACTGGAGATAATGTCCAGAGGACCACGAGCTTTGGTCCGGCTTTCGGAAAATGGCAATTTCTTCATTTTACCGAGAACACAAGCCTCACAGAATTTTGGGATCCCTGTCAAGGATGTGATTTCACCAAGCCGACCTTTTCTCACAGAGTTCTGAAGCAACTGGAAATTAGTATGCCCAGAGATCCTATGAAGATGGTTGACATCCATTGCAAACAGAGCATGTGGGTCCTGACTCAAAGGAGTGCAAGCCATGTGGTAGAGACCTTTGTGTACTTTAGCCTTAACCATACGCCTTCCTTGAGGGTTGCGAATTACGCAACCCTCCCCTTCAAAAGTGCACTTATGTCCTGCTTTCGTTATTTGCTGAACAGAAACAAGGGTAAGCCCAAAGGATGGGACATGCAATGCACGATTTAAAGAGAGATTGGTCATGCCACGCTTTGTCTTGCAAGAGAAACGAAGAGTACCCATACCGACTGCATCACAATATGTGTCATTTCCAAGGCGAACCTTTCTGGGAGGATTTAGAATCTGATAAGTTCCGGTTTCAAACCAGTCTAAGTTTGGAGTCATGACCCGGGTTGCTCCAGAGTCAAGGACAATGATCAGTTTTGAGGTGCTGGAATCACTCGAGATATAAGCAGACATAGCAGCATAGGATTTGGGAGATACAGAAGCTATATGTGAACTGTCCTCATCATCAGAATCTAGATCAGAGGCAGCAGAGGCATTTGCCTTTGAGCTACGCTTTCTGGCCTTCTTTCCAGATTTCAAATTTCCCTTCTTGGCTTCCTCCACTGCCTTTCTCAGATGGTCACATTGCTCGGATGTGTGGGAATTATTTGTGCCATGGAAAACACAGTGCTTGTCCCCACTGCTAGAAGCTGATTTGGCCTTGTTGGAGCTCTGTGGCTTTGCAGCCAAGGCAGAGCCATCGGAATCGCCAGGGGTAGGGTGCTTCCTAAGAGTGAGGAGATGGGCACGGACTTTGTCTAAGGACATTCCTGTGCCGAGCGACAAAACTATGTTGCCGCTGATTCCAGCCCAATAAGGATCATCAGGTAAAGTGCTGAGCAGTATGAGAGGTTGTAATTCCGCAGGGAACGGGTACTTCAACCATGCAAGACGATCAAAATAACCCTTGACCACGCCTATGTGGGCTTTGATCTTAGTACGATCGATGAGTTCTGCTTCACTCTCTACCACAAGCTTTGTGTGGAAGAGAGTGTTAAGAATACCCATAGCTGTATCGGCGCGATTTTCCTTTTCAAACGTGCTCGCAGATTTTCCCAAAGGGTCGCAGCACTGGTTTCATCCACATATTCCAAGCATAGTTCAGCAGACAGGAATTTCTGGATAATTCCCAATGCCCGGCTGTTGCGCTCTCGAGGAGTGTCCTTGAATGCGACACTGGGGGCAGGTGGCCCAGCTACAAGAGTGGTAGTACCTGTGGCAGCAGCAGGAGCAGGAGCAGTAGTGGTAGTACCAGCAGCAGCAGCAGGAGTAGGAGCAGTAACAGCTAGAGTAATGAGAGAGCTGTGACAACAATGGCGGCAGTGCTAGCATCTGCAGCTGTGGCAGCCTGAATAACAGATTCCAGCAAGGTATAAACACCCTCTCGGCGCAGCTCCGACTGAGTGTTGACTCGGAACATGGGCCAATCTTCTGCACCCGAAAGTAGATTAGCTGTCAAATTTGACATCTGTGAGAATCCCGAGGAGAGAGCGGCCGGTCGTGGGAAGATAGATGCGAGGCGGTGCTCGCGGTGCTTCTAACTCTGATGAGCGAGCAATGAGTCTTCGAGGTATGTATTCAAAGCGCTAGCGCTCGTAGGCCCATAACCTGTCAAAATCTGAAAGTGCACGGATAGCGCAGTACCTCAGTATCCCGCAGAGTGGGATCAAAGACTAATATATTAAATACCTGAAAGTGCGCGGATAGCGCAGTACTATACACAATAGATAAATAAGAGTAGGAAATCGTAAGTATGGAACTCACCCTCAGTATCCCGCAGAGTGGGATCAAAGACTGAGGGCAAGGGAATGGTATGTACGGTTTATACCTACTGCTGTACCAGCTGACTGATAAGTATCACGGGCCGTAGACCGGGGTGCGCCGGGAAAGAATTCAGTTTCTGACACTAGAAGCAGGGTACTCAGATGGCGTGCATACCTCAAATTGAATTCAGGATTTTCGTTGGATCTTCGATGAATGCCGCCAGGTTTGCAGTAAATTTCAACCACTTTGCTTCAGACAGCATTTCCAAATAGGATTTTACCAGTACTTAGGGCTTGTGGCTTGAAAATCGGTGGAACATCCTTCCCAAGTCCTAGGAACAGATTGGTGTACTCAGAGTTTTTGAAAACGGACGGTAACCAAGTTTTTTAGCGCAAAAACCAATATTGTTGCCGAGTTTCATACCCTCGGCAGGGTACATGGTCCGCATCCACATAGTGTTGCCAGTGTCGGGTTCAGAACCGCTTCTGAACCTGAACCGAACCTGAACCAAACCTCAATTCAGGTTCGCCGCTTAAGGGTGGACCGGACCGAACCCGAGGTCCAGTTCGGGGTTCGGATTTTTTGGAATTTGGCCGAACCTGAATGAACCTGACCAGACCGATGACTAAAAGCAGTGTAAAATATTAAGGAAACTGAAGACATTCTGACACCTACAATGAACCATTCCATCCAGGAAAAATACCTAGGATGGTGGAGATTTGAGGTTGATTCAAATATTCCGTGGCAACACTCGATAGTTAAGCCATCAAATTGCTGTGAAATTGCAGCATTCACGTTGAAAGGGTTTAAAGCAGTCGGAACTGCAAACTGATAAACTCCGCACAAGAAAGCATCACCCTATGTCATATCCGAATGATTTTGGCCGCAGAAATCAAGCTCTGGTGCGTGGGAATTTGTTTGAGGTTTGAACCTGTTCTGAACCCCAAATGAACCGGACCTAGTTCCAGTTCGGGGTTCAGCAAATTTGTCCGAACCGAACCCGGGGTCAGGTTCAAGGTTCAGATTTTTTGAGGAAAAACCGGACCGAACCGGACATCGGCAACGCTACATCCACATGAACACCATACCCAAGAACTAGAGCAATATTGAAAGTTGGGAGCAATAAATTAACGAAACCTAAGTAAGGAAATTGATGGGATTAACTAACGGAAGGCTCAATAATGGGGCGCTTAGGATAGGGATTAGGGAGGTGCTTTTTTCTGGTATGCTGAATCGATGTAGACTGATCTCGACACCTGAAGCGGACGACAGACTACCATTCTTTACCCACAAAGTGGTTGGTGTTGATGGAAATCACTGCTGCAGCGTTGGGGCATTTTACAGCATAGGGTAACACTTTGAAGGGGTGATTTTGAGGTCAGAAAATCAGGAGTGCTGGTGCCTTTCGATTGGTAAGACCCCAGGGGCAGTAGGGCAAGTAGTTATTCGAAATATTTTGAATAACAACGAGCTCACAAAATACCCGGAGAATAGCACTGGAAGGAGACATGGATCTTGAAAACATAGAACAGTGAGCTTAAAAGTCATGGTGGTTCTATCTGGACTTTTTTTCAGGAATATTATAAAGAGGCCAACGTCAAAATGCTTGCTCGTACAACGAAAATAACGAAAGCAAGAAGATCAACATCAACTGGACCATCATTATGAACTGAAAGCCCCGTGAGACAAGTGGCGACTCCTTAAGCAGAACTCCTGTGTCGTCCGTTGGTGCATCTGCAGCGAGTTAGTTTGAGTACAGATATAATTCCATATATTCTACTCACACTGATCCAAACTACGGCCACCGTCCGGCCCTCCATTTCTACTCATCTCGTCGGCCTGGCCTTCCGCAGAATTTCCGCTGCTGAGATATTGATTAGACCCGGTAGAGCAGAATGGTTCCCCTGGAATACCTTGGGCGAATGGAGAATTCACATCCCTCGATAATCGAAATAGTCGTTTACCTAGATGTAGGGCAACCTCTTGACTGTCCGGGTTGAATCCCTTGGCTTGGTGGAATGTACGAAGGCCGGTGTAGACACTAGGATCCCAAGATTTTCCGCGGACTTCCGTAGTCAGTTGGAAAGATGGGAACCCGAGCCATGCCGCCTCTTCCGTGCTGAGAACTTTGATACCCTCAGGATCGAGCGACCAATACACTGGACGGTTTGGCCACCTATATGAAGACGGGCTGGTTTCAAAGTCTTCCTTTGGACAGAGGGATAGATAGCCGTGTGGAGGGTCCTCCCCTACACTCCGAATTGTAATTGTGAAGTAAATGCTCTCTATGAGAACTTTTTGAATGGTTATCCATCGGACAACGTGAGTGAAAATGCAAGACACACGATAATCCTCCAAATTGGATGTGATTTGAAGGCGGCTAAAGATGTAATTTGCTTGACTCAACCAAGCCTCGGCGTCATAAGAGTCCACCCTGAGCGTAATTTTGGTGTTGGATACACCATCGGCCTTGCAACTGTGATAATGAGCTGGGTGAGCAAGTGTGATCATCAAAAAGATGAACATTTGAATACCAGCGCCAACCATTTTCCGCAAAATCGCCCGCTCTGCATCCCGCAATCCGCCAGCCGTTGTCGCGGAAGACCTCGATCTCCGGCAAAAGAGCAATCTCAACATGCTCCTCGGATTGATGTTGTGAGGGCCAGCAACTGATCGCTCCGATATGAACCGTCGCGGTGGTGGAGATGGAGCCGTCCCGACACTGCTTCAGATATAGGTAGCATATGCGATGATACTGTTTCAGTGCCAGGGACTCGATAGCAAGGACCTCCGTGTTTGGTGGACCCGACAGATGGGCCGCCTGTCGGAGGGAGGTTTCGAGGGAACTCAGTAAAATGGGGAAAAGGTCCTTGGAATACTGAAAGAATTCAGTGTGAGGATCCGGGGGAACGGGGTCCACAGAGAGTCGGCCGGTTGAGCATCATATCCACATTGTGCACTCCCAGTAGTGCGGGTCCTGAAACAGGTTAGAGTTGGCTCACCTCAGATATTGTGCTCACCCTTTGCAATGAGTAGAAGTAACCCTTCACCCACTACACCACCAATTTTCTGCGACGTGTCGGCCACGTGGAAGGCACATCGCACTCGCGTCCGAAGCTCACACGAGTACCATGTGTCGCTCACATCGGTGCCATGTTTGCCCAGGAATCATTTCACAATGTGGCCATTGCATCTGGCAAACATGTGTGAATCCACATGGTATTGTAGTCCAAACTCACAGAATCTGTGTTGTTGTTTCTGTCCTCTGCCTCATCCTTGACCCATCATAGCATGGTAAAAAAACAATGATGAATTCTATGGGACTACATTACAGACACTGCATTCCGGGGCCTCCTAAACTCAGCCTGAGTGTAGGGGCCTAGACCGAGCTACCCTTGGTGCCACCTACACACAGCCTGCATAGATGAATGTAGGTCTGTCTAGGCCTGCCTAGGTCTGTGTAGATCTGTATAAGGGTATAGCATAGCTAAGGTAAGTGCAGGTCAGTGCAGATCATTATAGGCGCCTACATCAATGCCAGTGTAGCCGCACCCAACTTGGTTAATGAACCAGTTTTAAAACCAAAATTGAAAATGAGTACAAACTAGACTGACATAAAGTGAGTGTAGGCATTTGAACTGACCTACAATTACCCAGGCTAGGCCACCTGAGCAGACCCATACGGAGCTACATCCGGCTCAACTCAATTCTGTCCAGCTGTGCATAGGTACCTAAACTGACCTGTTGTAGCCCCCTACACCGACCAACACTGAGCTACATCCGGCTGAACTGAGTCAGCATAGGAAGGCCCGGAATGCAGTGAGAGGTCGATAAGGATTCTGGGAGATATGGAGGAACATGGAACAATATAGAAAATATAGGTAGGGTGGAGAGGATTGTAACGGTATATATCACTCACTTGAGCGTCCCGTCCTTGCACGTCGCTGGCCTGAATCTGCGGCGATGTGCTTGCTACACACCCTGGAGAACATTTGACGCCCTCGAGAACACGAACCCTTGATGATTATAATTGTGGATGCGGTACCGCCGTGCGATGAGTTGCGCGACGTTAAGATGTTTGGAGTTGAAGGATTGAGGCAAGATATTTGATGATTATGATTGTGGATGCGGTGCCACCGTGTGTTGAGTTGTGCGACGTTGAGATGGTTGAAGTTGAAGGATTGAGGCAAGAGATTGAGGGCAACACAGGTATATTATTGAGGGACGGGCATCCGATTCGCGATGCTATCGAGGGAAGGGCATTGACCCGATTTGCGCGGTGATCCAGGCGTGCGGACTCCTTGCGGCATGGCACGACTTGTCATGTTGTGGCTTATGAAAGTTGATTTCCCGAGGAGTGGAGCTGGTTTTTTAGGCCTGGGTTTGCGACATTGGGCGAGGAGCGGTGGCACTCCCTCGGACAAACTTGGCGGAAAAACTTGGTGAAGCGGCTTGGGACGAGACCACGGCACCGTATAGTGCTGATGTGTGGAGCGAAAGACGGCGTTGAGAATGAGCATGACACTGTCCTCGGCGACACAGAAACGGGTGGCATGCGCCGTGCGACGAGTGGCTCGGAAAAAAACTTGGTGAGATTTCTGGTGGCTTGAGCGGTAGTGTTGAGAACAGGTCACTTTCGCTTGGCTCCATGGAGGCAGCGTCCGGCGTCGGCGAGGAGGGCGCGACGTTGGGACAACGAAGACGGCGGGGAAGGTGACGGGAAGGAAAGGAAGACAGTGGTAATCAATCTGTCTGACGTGTCATATTTGATCCCATCTATGCGCACGGACCACCAGTCATTGATCCTTCCGGCGAACCTGTCCAGCCGCGGTCGGCGTCGTCCTCCTGGATCTCGTTTTCAGCATACATCCTCACCTCCAAAGATAATCCCGACTTAACGATGGGCCACCAGATATCATCGAAATGTAAAACACACAAGACTTGATTGAGTCTTAGAATTTGGAGATTGTCTCTTTCGTTGATAGATTTCAACTTTTCAGGGACGCAGGGATACAGGGTACCAATTGGACGCCGGATATTACTCTCCGGAACATGCAACCCGTTTACCAATGCGCCGCTAGTGTATTTCAATATGCACTGACTTAATGGCGGCGGGTGAAAGAAGCGATGTACTCGACGTGAGCAGGGCGCTGGCCAGGATGAAGATGCCAGCTGGTTACAACGTGGCGTTGTTCACATTGAGCACAGGTGACCTCCACCTGGGGCAGACGTGTCCGACTATATGGTACCCACCCAGTTTTGACAGCTCAATTCTGAATGGCGACAAGTTGGTGGTGTAGGAATGAGTTAATGAGCCCGTTAAAGAAATTAATGTTGAACGTGCATACAAGCCACTCTGTCCACTGCAAAAAACGGGGTATCCATATCGGGTTGAATGAAGGATATAGTTAGTGAACATACGTACGCAGTAGGCGCAAAGATACACCCTCATGATAGGGGATTGATAGGCCAGGAATACTTCGAGTGGGACCAGATCTATTTGATGTATCAACCTCGAGAACAACATTTGAGGTTGAATACCGTACCACCGTGGAACACTGTGGCATGTATACTTCCATCACTGGCGCCTGCCCAAATCTGAATGATATTCGGGTGGCTGGATGTATTTTAGCAACAGCCCGCGACAGAAATCGGACAGGACTCATCGAACAGATGTATACATTTCGGTGTCTCGTTGCCAGTCCTGCGGCATCGAGGTCGCAGATCATATATCAGGAAGCGCACTCGACTCACCTCCTCCGCTCCGTGGCCCTGATACACGCCGACGGTCAAGTTCGACTTCCGTCCATCGATTTTGCCAGAATACACCCGGCGAACACAGTTACGTTCTCGTCGGCGACCAATGGCGGACGATTCCTTGTTTACCATTAGTTCCTTTTGGAGGTCGATGTCGCCCATTGAAATCATTCGAAAATCTGCTCGATATTTAGCATCTCCAGTGAAACACTTTGAGATGCAATAAACGCTACCCGGTAGCGCGGCCGGTGGTGTAACATAATTATTTGTGCTGTTGTTGAACGTTCCTCCAGTTACAACGAAGTGCTGCGAGCCCGCAAATATGCCACCACCAGACCTGAGTCAAGCGCCCAAAGCTCGAGGCAGCACAAATTCCAGTAGGGAGGGCTCACGAAGTGAATACGGGGTCGTCCGCGCCAGGGGCGGAGATGCACTCGTCGTTTGAGGAGGTCTCGCTGTCAATAGATCCTCGTGAATGGTGGTAGAAGAGGAAGAGAGTATAAGCGCTCATGGAACAGCTTTCGCGCTTATAAGAAGAAAGGGTTAAATGAAAGTCATGGGATGATTGGTAGGAGACAGGTTGGATGAACACTGACACGCGACAGCCTCACCTCGCTACTGTGCCTACAGGTAGCAGATACCGGTCCACTGGATTCCTGAACGCGCGGGAGAGGTCCGAACAATGTGAATGAGCGTCGCGTGGCTGACGCTGCACTTGCATGGTGGGCTCTTGAGAGTGGAAGGTTAACACTAGTGGGTCAGTCCTAGTTCACGGAGCTGTATATATTCCCATGCCACGAAGCTGTAGAGCTGTTAAGGAGCTGTGCTGTTAATGGAGACTTTTCGGAGTGGCTTGGCGGATTGGCTTGTGCCGCTAGCAGAGTTTAACACACTTTCCGGTGCGGCTTGACACTCCAAGAGCTTGGCGGGCTGGGCTTGTGGCTGGGCTTGACTTGCGCTTGCTTACAGCACTAGGGTAAGCTTGTCAGTTTTTCCTCCATAGCAGCCCCCTATGATATATAGTATCCGCCACCGAGCCGATCCCGACTCTGTATCTACCGGAGTCTATATATTAACCTATCAAATCTGGAAGACCGGTTGACTGGAAAGTTGAACAGAGAACCATCCGCTGGTACCCAGGTTGAATGCAGTGTTCAATTAGCACGGCTTGTTCGTGGTGGTTGACTGGGTTTCAGATGTGTACAAAGAAATTGGAGTGATATTGAAGGGGATGGCTCGGACCCGAGTCGAACGGGCGTTTCCTGCTTAAACTAAGGAGTTCCCACCAGCGGAATGCAAGTGCAGACCATCCGCTACCGAGGCGACAGCATGTCTACCTGGATCCTCAATACACTCTCTCAAATGTCTTGCTGTCGATTAACATTTGTTGGATCAAAAAAGCTCTCACACCTTCGCTGTGATATCTCATTCAATACTAGAGTGTGTTAGTTATGGTGGCTGCCGTGGATTGCGAGTCACTTTAGTTGATGCAGACCCAACAGCAAAAGAATCCATAGCTGAAACATTTGATTCCGCCGTTGCTTTAACTTGAACACAATTTCCGAGAAAGGAATGCAAGTGCAGACCATCCGCGACCGAGCCGATACGCACTTACCTCCTTTCCCTACTTCCAACCACAAACCGCACTCCACGCGGGTAATTATGCCGGCGCAGCACTTTATTCGGAGGTCGTCGGACGGTCAGCAATGTTGCGATGCGGCCCATGGATGTGTGATGAGGTTGAACCTATAACGCATGAGGTTGTGATGGTCCGATATCCTGTGGTTCGATTGTAATTGTCTGGCGTTGACCGGGAAAAGAAAGTGTATGCAATGTAGATTCCAGGTTACTGAGAAATCGAGGGTGGATAAACACAATTTTGTCTTACCCACGTATGCAAGTCATGGCTGGATCCCGAGTCGAACGGGCAATTCCGGTAGGAACATTTACACGGGGGGCAAGAACCCAGGCACATGATTTTCGTGTGCCTTAAATGCACCTTTGTTGCAGATGCGCCGGTGATGCAGTGAACAAAGGAAAACAAGGGGAACAAATATTTGTTTTCTTTGTATACTCCATCGACAGAACATGTGCGAGGGATGTGCATTTAAGGCACATGAAACCATGTGCCTGGGTCCTTGCCCCTTGGGTCACTGCTGCCCCAAGTAATGCAGGCACGGACCCTCTACCACCGAGCCGATACTCTCTCACTTCCCGTCCAACTCTATTTACCTGGAAAGCCTCCCTTTAAAAACGCACTTGTTGACCCTATATGGCTCGGACCCGAGTCGAACGGGCGATCCTGCTGAAAGTTAAACCGCAGGTTTCTCGAGAATGGAGTTCAAGCCCGGACCATCCGCCAGGACCGCCACCGAGCCGACAGCATGGTTATCTGGAGACTCAATACACCTCTTAAATGTCTTGCGGTCAATTTAATTCAGATTCGTTGCAATCAATGCAATCAAAAGCTCAGTCTTCGCTGTGATAATCCGATTCAATATGTAGGAGAGTGTTATTAGTTATACACTGCGTTCCAGGACCTCCTAGACTCGGCCTGAGTTCAGGGGCCTACATGGACCTATACTGAGACCCACCTACGTACAATCTGTGTAGGTCAATGTAGGTCAGTGTAGGTCAATGTAGGTCCACGTAGTGACCTATACTGAGACTAATTATCACCTCCAGCAACAGTCCAGTACTAGTATCGACAACAAATGGTCCCAATTTTCAAGTCCAAAATATATAACCGAGACCAGATCAGTGAGATTTTTGCTGTTACCATTGAACTTGGGGCCATGTTTAAGTTGGGCAAATCACTGTATTCCTTGCCTGAGGTCAATGAAGGTGGGTGTAGGCACCTACACCGACCTAAATATACCCAGCTCAGGTGAGTTACGTACACCTACGCTGAGCTACATCCGCCTGTACTGATTGCCGTCAAGGTGGACGTAGGTGACCTACACTGACCTATTGTAGCCGACTATGCTGACCTACGTACACCTACATTCACCTTTACTGACTCAGCCTAGGACCCCGGAACGCAGTGATAGCGGCGGCCTTGAATTCCGAGACACTCTCGCTGATTCAGACCCAATGCCAAAAGAATTCACAAGTAAAGCATTTGACACCGATGGCTCAGGTTCGAGTCGAACGGGCGTTTCCTGCTTACAGCTGTTTGCAAATCTAATGGCACTGGCTAAATTTAGAATGAAAGAGCAACTTTTGATCCGACGGTTTGCCGAGCGCATTTCTCCGTCAAAATTGAACCAATTCATGTCATTTCAATGGGATTGCATGGAGCATGAGCAGCGCTTTCATTTGATATACATCTTGTGCTTTAATTCAAAATTTTGAGGTACCCCCAAAATCGCCCTTGATGATACCGATCCCTGAATGGAAACCCCGCTACTCGCTCATTTCGAATCCAATTTGACTCAAACTGGGTGCATATTGAAGAGGGAGGTGTCTCAAAGTTTCCAATGTCAAAAAATAATGGTTTTGTCCCCAAGGCAACCGAGCTCTTCACGTGTTTGGAAATTTGCTGTTCACCAAGATATACAGCTAGTGCGACACATACCACACACAATATGTACCATTCAGGACGTGAACCTCCATTATTGATCATAAGAGCGTCGGAATAAGGTAAATCGAATGGAAAACGGCGCAGTTGTTGAGTTAACAATGTGTGGTTGAAATGCAAAGGTGCAAATTTTGTGGTCATTAAATGCGGTGACTTAGGACCGAAAATGCACATGATCGAAAGCTTAGCTTCGCCCCTTCCTAACGCGCCCAAAACCAATGGAATCGACCCACGAATGGTCAAGTAATGAGCTTGGCAAACCGTCGGATCAAAAGTTGCTCTTTAATTCTAAAATTAGCTAGTGCCATTAGATTTGCAAATAGCTAAATCAAGGATTTCCCACCAATGGAATGCAAGTGCAGGCTATTTGAAGGAAATAAAAACCAGATAATTGTTCGTGATCTATGAGTCGAACGGACTTGGTCTGCTGGTTCAGCCCGTTTCTTGGAGCACTAAACAACGCAGGTGCGGACCATCCGCCACCGAGCCGATACAAGTATTTTAGTTTTTCTCAATGTGTGAGCACAAGACTTTTGCGTGCCGCTGAAAACAGAGTATTTTTTAATCACGGTTAAGGAGTAGTGTATCAGCGCAGGTTGGAGCATTCAACAAGTTGACGGGTCTTAATGTGAGGCAGTTGAGTTCCCAACGGCAATCGAGCTTGGGGAGCAAGCCATCGGAAAAGGATTTCAGTGCCAACCCCAGTGGCTCAGGCCCGAGTCGAACGAGCGATTCCTGCATGCATTGGATCGACAATTTTGCAGATGATGCAAGGGCGGAGCATCCGCCACCGAACCGATACGCATTTACTTATCTTGCATGTTACCCACCACAAACCGCACTGAACGCGGGAAATGCAATGAAAAATTTGGCCGAGGACAGGTTAATCCAGTGGCTCGGGCCTGAATCGAACGGGCAATTCCTGCATGTATTGGATCAACAATTTTACAGATGATGCAGAGGCGGACCGTCCGCCACAGAGCCAGTACATGTCTTCTCCTTCATCTCATGGTTGCGCGCTGCCGAAAACGAAGGATTTTTTAATCACGGTTAAGGACTATCAGCCTAAGTTGAACGGCAATGGGTTCTAGTTTGACTCGATTCAGTTCCCATTGGGTGCCAACGGCAATTGAACTTCGGGAAGGAAAAAGGTTCCCGATTTCGCTTGAGCAGTGGCTCAGACCCGAATCGAACGGGCAACTCTTGCTTAACAATCAATTCCGACGCGAAAGACATGCAAGCGCGGACCATCCGCCACCGAGCCGACACCACGTCTACCTGGATCCTCAGTATGCCTTCGTGAATATAAATGTCCGGCGGTAGATATAAATTAATCTGATTCATCGCAATCAAAAAACTCGCTGTGATATCTCATTCAATTTTGGCATGCTACGCTATTACTAGTTAGAGACACTCTAACTGACTCAGACCCAATAGCAAAAGAAAACACTTGACAAATTATCCATCCCAATGTTGTCCCAATGGTGCGGACCCGAGTCGAACGGGTAACACTTGCTTTAACGACATGACCCTCAACGAAAGACATGCAAGCGCGGACCATCCGCTACCGAGCCAACAGCATAGTTAGCGGGATACTCAGTAAGTACGCCCTCTTGAATGTCTTGCGGTCGGGTTAAATTCCGATTAGTTGCAATCAATATGCTCTCGCACCTTCGCTGTGACTCGCATATATACTAGAGTGTATTAGTGATGCCGGCTGCCGTGGATTCTGAGAGACCCTGGCTGATTCAGACGCAATACTGCAAAAACATTCGGTCGACTGATGCATCTCTCTCGGTGGCTCGGACCCGAGGCGAACGGGTTTCTCCTGCATACAACACATACAACACATACAACACACCACTGGACCGCATGAGGCAGACGCGGACCGGAGCCGATACACGTATTCTCTTTCCTCTCAATGTGTGAGCGCTAGATTTTTGCGCGCAGCTGAAAACGGAGAATTCAATTCTTCAATCACACTTGAAGACTACTGTATCAGCGCAAGTTGGAGCACGGTGATGGGTCCTAGTGTGACGCAGTTGAGTCCCCAATGAGTACCAACGGTAAATGAGGGCCGGGAGAGCAATTAAAGCCATCCAAGAAGAATCCACTTCTCTTCAAACACCCATCCCCCGCTGCTTTGCCTGTACTCAGCAGCGCTCATCCCGAGTGGATAGTCATCATAGGTGACTGGCTGTCTGGCGCCAATGTGGAGATGATAGATCATGGCGGCACGGTTTCGTCCAAATAATCCTGCTTACCGCTACTGGGAATACTCTAAACAAGACATACAATCAGACTGGTTTATCCAACCTTTCTGCAGGCATTTCTCCCTTGCCCCAAATATTTGCCATTCAAGTAAACTGTCCAACAGATCGAAAAGCAGTTTCTGGGGATACACTCTGACCAGGGCCAAATTCCAACTTCCCCTCCTTGGCCAGCTCTCTGAATGTCTCGATTCCCATGTCCATCGCCTTCCCAATGATCGCGTTCAGCTCCTTGGCGCTGGGCTTCGGCTTGTCCGCAGGGACCCCGGGAACTAGGGAATGAATCAGTCAACTGAAACTAAGCAGATTACCCGTGGACGAATTTTAGAAGTGTTCTCACGTCCGTTGCCAAAGCTGTAAGTGAGCAGCAGGTCGTCTTCAGCACTGTAGGAGACAATGTTCGTGATGCGGAGGCCGGTGCTCATCTCCATGTACATCTGTTCCAAGCTCGTGAGGACCGCTGCTCGGAGCCCTGGCAAAGAGAACGCACAATGGTCGGGGCATACCCCTCGCTCTCCTCCGTGAAAGTGTTGGGCCTCATTGTCAATTCGCGGGTCATCTACGCCGTCCCCGGTCAACATCTACCTCAAAATGCCATAGTCGACACACCTTATTCCCATTATCGACAATGGTCTTGCTTGCAGATAGCATCGCTACGAAGGCCTGGTCGTCCGTCGGTAAGGACGAAAAATGGGCGGGTCAGAGAAGCACTACGCCCAGTCGGGTTACGCAATTTATATTCAAGCCCTTTCCAGAGCTGCTCCTCCGTGAGAACAGGCAGTGCCCCCGAAGGGTTGACGGGGCGGGTAATCGCGAATGAGTGGTCCATTCTTTTGAAAGCTTGAGAAAATGCCAGTGTGTGGTGTTGGGGAACTTGGATTACGGGGACCCTTGATTAGTTCGTGTCCAGTTTTATACGGCGGTTGGATAAAGAAAATTGAACCTTGCTAGAGGACATGACGCGGACGGCTCACTGCTAGTAGTGCTACGTAACACCAGCGGCTTGGAGACAAAGGCAGTATGCATCAGCACTTGAATGTCAGCGCTGAGAAATCATTGGGGTGTGCTGAGTGAGCGGGACAAGATACACTGCTTGATGGGGCTGGGAGGAAATGCCGCGCCTGCCCCGATTTGCCGCAGCACTGATCCGCAGTGACGCGGCATAGCGCTCAAGTTGAAGTGGACAATCAATTCTTGGTGAGCTCTGAGTGGAAGCAACGGGTCGAACCCGCGGAATGCGAATAAAAGGCAACGAAGAGTTGCACATGGAATATGCATGGCTCGGACCCGAGTCGAACGAGTAACTCTTGCTTCTTCA